>OMNN01083016.1:0-19173 GCA_900302755.1 Chromis chromis | reverse complement strand
TTTTTTAACCCTGACCACATAGACCACCTTCATTTGTTCCCTTCTGTGTGAAATAAAGGATCCAGTTTATCAAAAGTTTCGAAGAATGGGGGCGCCACGATAGCCTGGTGGTTGTGTCGCGTGACCCACATGCAGAGACGTAGCGGCTGACCCGGGTTCGAGTCCGACCTCGGGCATTTGCCGCATGTCCTTCCCCACTCTCTCCTGTTTCCGACTCTATCCACTGTCCTATCAAATAAAGGCAAAAAGCCAAAAATAAATCTAAAAAAAAAAAAAAAAGTTTCGAAGAATGTAGAGCAGATTGTATCAACATTAGTGTCAATTGCATAGCTTAGCAGAAGTAATAAATCATATACTGGAGTTTTATTATTCCTGGATGGTTGGTGTCTGTTTGTTCGACTACGTGCGTCACACTGGAGCTTATTTTTAACTAAGTCATTCATATCCTCCATTCAATATTGTGTTTATGTGTGTGTGTTGGGTGCAGCATGTGTGTGCATGAGAGTGTTGTACCTCCACATCTGGCCCCGTGTGTGTTATTGCAGGGGTCACAGGTCTGCTGGGTCTCTGCTGTGTGTGTGTGTGTGTGTGTGTGTGTGTGTGTGTGTGTGTGTGTGTGTGTGTGTGTGTGTGTGTGTGTGTGTGTGTGTGTGTGTGTAGAGTTGCAGGTGAACACCACAGGCTATCATAATCACAGGTCAGGGTCATTAACTCTTTTCTGTATAAGTGTGTGTGTGACAAAAAGGAGGAGGGGGGAGTTCTGAGGGTGAGCAGGTGGTGATCTGGTGTTCAAAGACGGAAGGGGAGAGTGTAGAGAGAATCTGAAGGGAGCAAAAAAAAAAAAGTACAACTTGCTCTGCCTCAGAAAGTGGCTACAATTTAATGTGTTGAGGTGCACTTGATCTCACCATTAACAATTTTTCCCTTATGACTATCCTGTCTACACCAGTGGTGATCAAATATTTCGGAGACTCTATATCTAATAATCAAAAACCTGATTTAAATCTGACCCTCATCCCTGTAGAAGTAGTCTTCCTGTGCAGAAGTACTCTGGTCCCAGTGCTCCTTCAACACTTGTAATGCCCCCTGGAAGTCCTGTTATCTAAGCACCATTTGTGATGGGCACTGAATCTCGTAAATTGTGTCAAAACGGCAAACCTAGCAAGTGGAAAGGGTGGGTAGAGAGTGCATGATTGTGTTGCTGTAGCCAAAAAATCTGTGCATAATCACGGATTTGAATGGAGGCACGTGTACGGGACGTTACAGTAGAACTCAGCGTTGACAGTCAGAGCCTGGGGGACGACTTCCTGCTGCACAACCATGTGAGTGTTGAAGAAAACAAAGAGCATGCTCCTGACCTGAAGCTCGTCGTCCGGATTTGGAAGCTACTGGCTCTTCCTCAGCGTAAACTGATGTTTCTACTCCCGGTGGTAGCCACAAACCCACCTCTCATCACCATGGATGATCCTCAACGTGAAGGCTGCATCATGTGATGTTTTGTTCTCTGTTCAAGTTTGTGGCCCATGGAGAAATTGGAAACAGTGGTCACGAAAACATATATAACGCAGGTCTCGCTGTTTAAAGCACGGTGTACATGGTCTCCTGACTTGTGAGAGTTCCTGCTCACACATATTGCACCATGCCTGTGACAAGCTCCATGCACGTACACAACAAACAGGTTCAGAACTTTTTGATCACTCATTGTGCATTCTGCTAACTTGTCTCTTTCACAGTAGAGATTCAGGCAGTAGGACAGCCCTCCTCATCAACCAGATAATCTATCATTTGCAGTAATAACTTTTCTTAAACAGTACATATGTGCATGATTACATACGGGTAATTCTATCAAATCGCATTAAAAAAAAGTTCTGAAGGCCTTTGTTTCTTTGTAGATGTTATGATCATTGTTGCTTGTCAAGCTGGCTTTGCCTAGTTTCCCCCTCGGCCACGTTGGAGAACAGGAAGTCCACCAGTCTCTTGAGGCACCTTATCTCGTGAAATGGTTATTTTGGTGTTCTCTGCCTCTGTTCTTTGTCTTCTCTCTTCCAGTTGATTTAGATCTCTGTACTCTGTTTTGAGCAAGTATGCCCATGCTTCATAGCAAAAGGCCCCATGATTGTCCTCAAAACAGTCTTATGAAGAAGCAGCCACTTCAATTAAATTTTCTTTGCACTCTCTTTTTTGCTGCAACTTCTAGCGATGCCCACTTTCTCAGTTGCCGACCTACTGCTCATGTAAACAAAACAGTGTGTGCAAATGAAGAGGCTACAGGTTTGCTAGTTTGCTAAGCTTGCAAGTTAGCATGGAAATGGATCACTATATAGCAAATCTACATGGTTAGTTTTGGTGTTACTTACAAATGCGTGAAGGAACAGGGACATTGAGAGTGCAAAGTTTGTCCTACTCTAGATCAGACAGGCCACAATAAAGAGAGTAGCTTTTCTTTAAGTTGGCAGCACCAGAGGATCTATTTGTTTTAGTCCTTTGCTTTCACAAGATTTTGTCCAAAAACCAAAACCCCCTTTTCTGATTCAGGTTCAAGGGTGAAGAGGGGTCCGCCTGCTATATTTAGCACCATATCCAAAATGGCCGCCCTTTGTCCTTTCTGGCCCGAAGGTCAGGTGTCAGGGGTCAAATGTCGACAGGCTGAAATGACAGTTTATTTTTAGTGAAAACAAGGCTGCTATTTAAGGCTACATAAAGAGGCTGGTCAGATAATTATACCACCGGTTGGTCGGCTGCCATTTATCCACCCACCCTACTGGTCAATTGCAGCCATATGTGGACAGAGTAGGGGGTCTGCCCCGCTGCCACCACCTGTGTGTGTGTGTTTGCATTAATTTTCCTCCTGTGTAAATGTTGGCATCTTTCCTTTCCTGTGTTGTAAATGCACTCCACTTTATACCTCCTCATGGATGTGTGCATCTGGCTAGTCTGTGCAAGTCTAACCATTTCTCTTATGCAACCTTGTAATGCTGTACATGTGCATCCATGTGTGTGTGTGTGTGTGTGTGTGTGTGGTTTATCTGTGTAAATGTTAGTATCTCTCAGTTGCTCTGTTGTTAGTGCTTCTTCGGCGAGCCCTCTCTTCAATTTGGTTTAGAACTCAAAACATGCTGTCCACCTTTGGGCAGCCGTCCTCCCACTGTGGTGGGAATCAGATCCCTTTGGAAGGTTTGTTTATGCCGCGCCCTCTCAAACCACCCAGATGCTGCTGCTCGGGATGACGGTTTACAGTATGTTACAGAAAAGGTAGAGTGGATGAAACTGTCCTCCAGTGTGACTGATGAGCGTTACAGCCACATGAAAAAGAGGAGCCCTGCAGCGTGTCACTTACTGGTCAAGATGTACAAATTTCAAGAGGGGTCAAAAACAAAGATATGTGTAGAGTTTAAATAGCAGGGTGTAACTGCAAAATTAACTGAAATAGCATTCAATAGCATAGATGCTGTATTCACTTTCAACAAAAAAAGTATCACAATAAAGCATCAGAATAGAAGTATTTGCACAGGCACCATAATAGCAATTTACATTAATATAACATTAAGATTAATATATGGGAATTTTACAGACCTGCAACAACATTAAAACTACCATCTTAATATGGCATAGCTCACAGATCTATCAGTATATGGACATGAGATGTCTGGGAGTGTCCTGTGGTGTCTGGGAGCAGAATGTCAGTAGTGGATCCTTTGGGTCCTGAGGGTTGCAAGGGAAAGCCTCATTGGATCGGGTTTGTTCCAGGAAATACTCAATCAGATTAGCATCTGGGGAGTTTGGAGGTCGGCTCAAAACACAGAGCTCTTTGTCATGTTCCTCGAGCAATTTCTGAGCTGTGTCGCAGTGTGATACAAAAGGCCACCCCAAAACATCTCGCAACTCAAAAAATAGCAACTTTAACAAGCCGATGTCAGAGACTGGTGGACAGTAGTGCAAAAACACCTACAAGAAGTTCTTTCTGCTAAAGGAGGCAATACTAACTAACTTACTTACTTTTACCAAAAGACGATATTACATCTGTTCATATAATGGATGGAGAAATGGTTTCAAAAAGCCCATATTTCTAGGCACTATTTCAAAGAGGATCAAAGTGAATTATTACAGAGAGTTTTCAGTTTCGACCACGACCCTGTTGCCAGTTCACCAGTTGTTCTTGCACCAACCCCTTTATACCAGGGACACCCCACAACACCTGCTGTTTTTATTTTGTGTCTAGTTGACCTTTCTGATCACTTGAGTTAGTAAGAAATAAGGCAACAGACAGTCAGAATAATGATGAGAACACAGTTTAGAATACTTTCTCTCTTGGTTACTAGAGATACTTTGGTTGGATCATTGCAAAAACATGTCTGGTGTTGTGTCTGACGCAGGAATGTTGGAGTTTACTTACCTGTGAATTAAAGAACTACTACTAACCCTTGAATCATGTTATTTAGTAACGTGAAATTTAAAACATCTGACTCTGAAACTTCCCCAATACATCCATCCATCCATTTTCTATACTCTACCCTCTGTAGGACCCCAGGGGGGCTGGAGCCTATCCCAGCCGACTCGAGCAAAGGCAGGGGATACCCTGGACAGGTCACCAGTCTATCACAGGTCCACACATAGAGACAGACAACCAAGTACACTCTCATTCACACCTACGGACAATTTAGAATCATCAATTAACCTCAGCATGTTTTTGGACTGTGGGAGGAAGCTGGAAAACCTGGTGAAAACCCACGCTGCTCAGGGAGAACATGCAAACTCCACACAGAAAGATCCCAGGCGTCCTAACCGGGAAGCGAACCGGGGGACTTCTAGCTGTGAGGCGATGGTGCTAACAAGTTTTAGTTTTTGGTTGCATTTACAAAATTCAACAGCAACATCTATTTGAGCACACAGAGGCACCTTTTTTTCTTCTTCATAGAAACGACTTTCTAATGAAGAAATAATCCCTTATTTCTACTGTCTGCTTTCTGTTCTATGATCCCCGAGCTTCCCTTCCTCATATATTCCAATTTAACCCTGAGTTCAACGTCTCTGTGTAGATTTATAAATAACTGTATCTTTGCTCTCGAGGTGGAAACCGAGGTGGTTTCTTGTAGCAGCTCACATTTGTATATTTGCAAATCCTGTTTGTATTGAGTAAAGCCTGCATTCAACAGGCCAATTAGGCTATATTTAAAAACAATGGAAAACACCTAGTGAACGCATAAACTCCCTAGAACACCAGAATCAGTTGCATGAATAAATTCCCACGAGATTCTGGAGCTGAGTCAGCAGTTTCACTTCACACCCATCACAGTTTAAAACTTTCTGTTGTCTCTATTTTCTGTCTCAACATTCCTTTAGTTAGTTTCTTTCTGTCTGTTATCTGTTGTTTTTTTTTCCTCTTCATTTCTGCTTCTACTTTTGGTTTCTTGTTTCTCAGTTTTACTATTAGTCATGACTGTAACTGAATCAGAAGCCAATGATATTATGGATTTTTTTGTGTTACACCATAAACGACAGTGCTGCTTAATAGAAGCTGCTCTTACTGTATAGTATCAGGGTCAGAGGACAAATCTTGGAACAAGTGCAGTCATATAAATATCTTGGGACAATCATTGACTACACTGTAAATTTTAAAGAAAACTGCAAAGCTGTGAGCAGGAAGGGACACCAGCGGCTGTTTTGTCTGAGGAAGTTGTACAGGTTCCATATTGACAGGACCATGATGAAACTCTTTTATCATGCTTTTATTGAATCTGTTTTAACTTTTTCACTCGTATCATGGTTCGGAAACCTACCCTAAAAGAGAGGAGCTCCCTAAACCAAATAATTAAATGGTCTGGTCGGCTGATTGGAGAACCACAGCTGTGCCTGGAGTCGCTGTACACCAGGCAGCTCGCCAGCTCCATCTCGAACGATGCTTCCCATCCTATAGCGAGTGAGATCCGGCTGCTGCCATCCGGACGCAGATTCACAGTCCCGAGAACGAGAACCACTCGCTATAGGAACAGCTTTGTCCCTGCCCCTGTCTCTCTTTTAAACAGATTTTAATGCACTTTACTGCTGAGGTCTGTTTTTATTATTTATTTCTATTGATTAGAAATCCGACCTTGGTTTTTATTGTTTTTGGCTTTGTGGGCAATTTTATCTGCTTTTATCTGCTTTCATCCAGTTTTAGTGCCATGTCTTTTCGGGCTGTTTTCAACTTGTCTTCTGTATTTGTCCTTTAGATGTCTGGGTATGCTTGAGATGCCATCTCTGTTTTTTTTTACTGCACAACAAATCTACCTACGGGTACAAATAAAGTTAACTTGAACTTGAACTTAGTGGCACTGCACTTGTTGGAAATAAACCAGGGAATTTTCAAACTTACTTCAGTGTTTTTTATCAAACTAAATGTGACTGCAGTTGTGTTAATAGGTAGCTTTTGCACACACACATTTGCCAACAAAACAAATGGTAGCATGTCATCTCCTTCTGTACACCCCAGCAGCCTTATGAAACATTGTAATGATTGTGTGCTACAGTAACTATACAGACAATTATCTATATTTCATTTATTTATTAGTTCAGTAAAGTTCTATATCTAGAAATCCTGTGTTCGAACTGAAAAGGATTGCCATTTGTGCCAATCCAACCAGCACAAGCATGGGGAACAGAGGTGACTCATTCTGTGACACAAAAAGGGGGTTTTGGAAACTTCTCACGGTATATTAAAGATCTAATGGTTATAGAGGCAGAACTCTAATCGCTGAAGCACATCGATGTGCTCTCACCCTGCATGCAGCAAACAGGGAACGGTCACTGAGCAGGTGGCTGTTGTGTGGAGGTGGTGAAACTTTGTTTGCATGTGGCACAAGGAGGTCAGTCGGTAACACACTCAGTGTTAAAGGGAATCTCTAACACAAACTATGAATCTGATGTCTGATGTTCTTGTTTCAATTTGACTTGATAAAGGTACAAGATAATAAAATCAGGGGTTTACAATTCACCCATCCAAGGTTTTCCAGCAGAACACCACATAGTACTAATATGATCAATGTTATTCACTTCACCTGTCAGTGGTTTCAATGTTGGGTCTGAACTGTATGTGTCACAGATATGCAATAGAAATGCATGGTTACCCTAAGCAAAGTCTGAATGCATATGGACATGCTGTAAATTGATGTGAAGACATGTCTGAGTTAAACAAATTTGGGTGTATCCTTTGGGAATACTACTACTTATGAGGCTGAGCTTAACACAAACACAGATAAGCATTGTGTCTATATTGCTTGTTAGCTTACAGTTAACAACTGTGCAGTCGATGCATTGGCTGCTAATGAAATGAATAAAACGATTCAGATGTTTGCACTTGTATAAGCAAATACTCAGCTCAACTTCTATCTGAATACACCTTTGGAAAGTCCTCAGTCTCAGTACCAATATGTGTTGAATCAAAACTCTGTTACAACTCTGTGTGCCGGGGTGATCTTGCACACACAGTTACCAAAGATTATTATTTTTGGCTTATTTTTTGCCTTTTTTTTATAGAAAGGATAAATGGTGACCGGTGAGATTTGTGGAGAAACAGAGCAGCCTTGCATCGATCGGCATTTGCGCTCTTATCCAGAATGCACTGTCACCACTCTGCCCTCTGAACACAGTTACTAAAAGTTCCAGAGCAAAGGCCGAATCAAAGGAGAAGCTGTGGCGTGTTGTGCTGTGAGGCTGTGAGGAGTTCTGCTTTGCCCATTGATCCCTATCAACCAAACAGACGACTGGCGCTCAGTAGCTTGGCTTCCGCTGCAATTACCTTTTCCCTAGAGAGAAACTGAGAGCACAGGCAACTCCTCTTTGGGTGTATGAATGAGTGAGTAAGAGTGATTGCGTGTTGGAGGGGGAGGAAGGTTGCTGTGTGTGGGTTAGATGTGTGTGCATCCTTACAGCATGCTCAAGTATGAATCTGTGTGTGTGTGTGTGTGTGTGTGTGTGTGTGTGTGTGTGTGTGTGTGTGTGTGCACGCGCACATATCAAACGTGCTTCTGCTCTGAATTGAAACCCCAAAGCGACTGTGTCAGAAAATTGAGCTTACCCCCACAAAACCGAAAATACCCATAATCCCTCCATGTGCCCACATGAGGTATTTAGTTTCCTCCTTTACAAACGGCCCCCAGCTCGCTGCCATTTGAAAAACTGAAAGCTGATACACTCTGAGGTTAAGCCAGTGAGGCAGCAGGCGCTGTCAGAAATATCTGATTTGTCATAATGGCACTTGCTTCCATTAGCTGTGCACAGTAGGTGGGGACGGCCCGTCGGGCTCAGCAAGCCCCGTGATTGGTGGATTAAGGTTAAATTGCCTGTAGAGGAAATCTGTCATTGGATCTGCTGTTGGCTGAACTCATTCACATTAATGAGTCTTATGGCTGCACACATGTGAAGGCATCTGTAGAAGAAGTATGTTTTAGTTCATTATGATCAGATAAGAGTTAAATAAGAAGATCAATGCCACTCTCATGTCTGTATAGTAAATTTTAAGCTGCAGCCAGTTAGCTTAGCTTAGCACAAAAACTGGAAATGGAGGGGAACAGTTAGCCTGGCTATCACTCAACATAACAAAATCCAACAACCAGCACCTCTAAAACTCCATAATTAACATCTTCTGTTAACAATATTCAGACTTTAGGAAGTTAATGTTCAGCTAAACTACCCAACTGGTGTTTGTATACACCAAAGTGGTATCAGTGACCTTATCCAAGTCTTGATGCAACTATATTTCCAAAAATGTCAAATTATTCCTTTACAAATTAAAGACAGTTGATTTTAGAGCCAAACAGGACTAAGATGTGGTTAATGTCATGCACCAAATTGATAAACATATTTTGCAACACAATACATGGCATGTAGGTTACTTTGTTTATGCACCCAACATTAATTATTTACATCCTGTACTTAAAGGTCCCATACTGTGCCCCTTTTGAGCAAGTTAATTAAACTCTCACATGTCATCACAGTGTGCCTCTTAGTATTGTTAGATCAAAATACAGCTTTAGACAGCTTTCAGTCACAGTTTGTGCTGATAGCCATTGGTTAGTTGGGTGTTACATAGCACCCGGGTCGAATTCTTTCTGGCTTGTAAAGCTGGGAGGCTAACTAGTTGTGTGGGTGTTTAAGGAATGGTAAAAGTGAAAATCCATAGATCTTAACAGCTTTGATTTTAGACCTCCAAGTTTATCACAACTACAAACAAGACAATAAAAATGTATTTTCACCATATGGGACCTTTAAGTACAAATAGCAATATCAAACTACTCACTTACAAGTTAAAGTACTGCTTTTAAATCTTACTTAGCCCAAATACAATCATTATCAAAGTGTTGCCAGGCCAAGGTTGTTTTGCCAGGCTGCCAACATCAGGACTTTGGAGCATGGTACAGCCAGGAGCTAACAAAGCTAGGATGTCTATATGTTTCTCATTTGTCTGCTAATGTGGATGAACTGTGTGTTGTTCTTGTTGTTCTTTGGAGTTACATCCTATGTGCATCCTTCTTATTCTTCCAGATGCTCATAGTGTAAATATCAAACACAAGATGCTGTTCAGTCTGTTGACTAGGATGAATATTTCAGTCTTTTGCATCAAGGACATTGATCCAAAACGTCACAGACGTTATTATTATTATTATCATTATTATTATTATTATTATTAATAATGAGGATGTACTGAGAGGTGGAGGCATGCTGGACTGGAAAATATGGCAAATATTAGCATATTTATTCAAAAAAAAAAATAAAGTCGCTACAATGCAATGTTCTGCTGGGAAGCCTTGGATCCTGCATTTATGTTACTTCACCAAAACATTGTTCCACACCAAACACTCCCTGGCAACAGTGGCGTCTCCCAGCAGGACACACCCAGATGTTCATAACCGGATGGTTGGAGTTGTTTTGGTGGCATTTTGGGAAACTATACAATATTATGAAGGTGGTTTCATGCTGTGACCAACTGGTTCTTCCTACCGCTAACATACAATTGGAGGACACTGTATATCAGTCAGTTAATTCTATATTTTATGTCGACTCAAGTAGATACAAGTGTAATGCAGTGGGTGTTATGGACCTAGAAACACACATATGTTGCCTCAAAGACAAAGCTAAGGTGGTGCAAGAGTGAAAAATGTGGTTTTATGTAAGGGCGGCATACTTACTCCAGATCTATGGATGCTTGCGTGTCTGAAGTTGGCTACAACTTGGTCATACTTGCATTTTCGCTGCATGTGTGTCAAAGCATGTGCAGAAACGTGTGTGAAGAGCATCTGTGCATGTGTGTGCACAAGCATCTAAGTGTGTTTTTCTTCAACTAATTGTCGAGAGCTCGGAGTCAAGGCTCAAGGATAAGATAAGATTGCAGAAACCAAACCCTGCTGCTGTCGGGAAATAACCACGTAACTGCAATGATAGCATTTTCCTTCCTACGAATCGGGAGTTTCGCCGTTGGTCATAGTTTCAGAGCATAAAATACATTTTAAAATTTCAAAATTGTATTGGGGTAAATAAAGCAAAAGTCAAAGGGGAAAAAAACACACATTTCCATATCCCAGTCTTGAAAGATAGGCTGACTTTGTGCAGATACGGGTTTTTTTTGGGTCCGACAATGGCGAGAAGCATCTGGTAACACTTCTGTGTAATTGCTGCTGAGAAACCCTGAAGATCTGAGAGGAGAAGAAAATTCCAACATGTTTTCCTTAAGTCCTTCTCCTGCCCCATTCGCCTCGTGTTGGAATTTCACCAGAGTTTTGGGCAAAAACAAAAGAGACGGGTGTTCTCAGTATTAAAAAAAAGAGAGAGAGAGAGAGAGAGTCCTGGATGAAATACAAGGAGGGTGTTTTTCAGCGACTGTTTATGGTGTGTGTGTAAAAGGTGTTTTCCAAAGTGTAGTCGTGAAGAGAATTAAATGGGTACCAATTTCTTTTGTAGCACTCATTGCTCCTACCAAAAGACATATAGCGCTAAGTGAAAACAAATGATTTTTAATGAATAATTGCTCTGCTTTGAAGTGGTGCTCCACGAGCTCCTTGTCTTCTTCTGTTTTGGCAACAATTTCAGCGGACATGACTGTGGTGTCTCTGGACTCCTGCACATCACCTGCCCTTCAAACACATCATCTTCTTTAGATTTTTGACTGTAGTTTAAAAGATGTTTATCATTTTTGTCAAATAAAATACTAAAGATGACAGTGGGGAAACATATGTGTTTATTATACATGATTATATGATTATATAACATGATTATTTTGTGTCACTGCCCCTACAAGCAACTCTTCTGGCCCCTTGAGCTTTTTGATAGATTTTTTAAAATGGAGGATAATTTGAAATTTAATAAATAGTTTGAACTAACCCAGGTAAATATCATGAAGTTGCTGCATCATAATATTTATGCAAGATTGCAAGATAGGATGTTGTCATTATTACCACAGCATTGCAGTTACACTTGTAATGTTCTCTATATACACTATAAAGCAATATTGAATGCCTGTGTGCAAACCTAGTAGATAAATCACTGGTTTGAAAAACTAAAGTTGTCTCAGTACAGTTTTAGCACAAGTGTCTTGTGTTTAAATTAACTCCACATTACCACCCACTTCTTGTGCATGTGTTTTTTTTTGTTTTTTTTTGAGAATTCATTTTTGGAGAAGCAGTTTATCATAGGGTTGAATTATATGCATTCAAACTCACACCTACATGGAGTTTAGAGTTGGGTGAAGTTAACCTGCATAACTCTGCACTAGATAATGTGCTTTTTAATTTTATACACAAACATGTATTTATACTGCACTTTCCTCACACTGTAACACATTTTCCTGTAAAATGGGTTAGGGTTAACCCAAAAACAATAAAATACTGGCACCAGTGTTTTACTGGATTTTTACAGTGTTACAGTTGTTATTTACTGACTGATAATTGCTGTATAAATGATTACATTACTCTTAAAGAGGAATGTGAGGTTTACTGTTTAATACTAGACTTTCCAAGAATATACTGCATTTTTTCCTCCAAATGTAAAATGAATTGCACATATATACCATATAAATAATTTATGATAAATATTTATGATTGAGATCTGTCAATTGTGTTTAACATTTCACAATGCATATACCGTTAAAACACCTAAAACAATAAAGGATAAGGCAAGTTACATTTTAATGTATCAGTAACACTAACTTCATTCAAAGGTTCAATGTACGGCAAATTGTGGTATATTGAATATATTTTAGGAAACAAGGGGAAATAATTTGACTTAATGTAATAAAAGAAAAAAAAAGGTAAATATTGCCTAACTCAGGGCATCAATGTAAATTTAAACAATAATATGCTCAGCTGTCTAAATTAAATCCTTAGTCTAAACAGGGTTTTGTGAACTGTTCACTAATTCACACCATCATTTATTTACAGCAGCCTGCTGGTAATTATCATCCCTGTTTTTGAATCATCCCCACCCTCCCAAAACATAAATATATATATTTTTAAATCAGATTTTACAGTTTTAATCATATTTTGAAGGGGAAAAAAATGTTCACTACTGTTAGTTTGGCTGTATTTTACAGTGATTTATTAAAATGTATAATTGCATAGAAGATGCTAAAGTATACTGACTATCAGGATACATTTTGAAAGGATGATTTCAGCAGAGTAAAAGCACCAATAAAAAAAAAGACTCCATATGTCATGCCTTTTATTTTGAAGGATTCAGGAAAAAAAGAAATTTTTTATTGCTCATGAGGAATAAACACCATTTGGCACTTATCATACTTGTGCACCTTAAGGCGAATGTTCTGGCAACACACTGGAGCCGACGATATTTATCTATTTAATTTATAGATTTATCATAAAACATCATAGGCTGTGAAATTATCCCAACTAAAATGAGACCAAGGCTCCAAAGACCCCCAAAGGTCATGTAATAGAAAAAATATTAGGGTGAGAATAACTGGGAACGACTTAACAACCAGTGTGCACAGATATGCACTTTTATCCACAAAAATATTAACTAATAATTGAACCACATGTACAGTAGGTTCATGTACAGTTGATAGATTACACATTTGTTGTTGTTCATCATGCAGGGCTGAAGTCAGAAAGCTCATCCATGGGCTGTGTTAACCAGTCTGTATGCATACTTTATTAATTTGTTCCTACCTAACCATCACTGTAAATGTTTTATCCCAGCTGGCACTGGGCGGGATATACACTGGACATCTGAGCAGTTCATCACAGGGCTAACACAAAGAGGAGGACAAAAAGGCTCCAGCTGACCAGCAAGTTTAAATCCAGAGCTGCAGCAAAAAAAACTGAGTTAAACACTGCACCACAGTGGTGCCCTCAATCCATTCCCACCACGAGGAAGAACTCAACACCACATTACAAGATGGTGCCTCACTCATTTGAATGACAGTCGCTGATTGGCATATGTGCTGCAAAAGCTTCACCATTGCTATTCCAATGATTGTGTGTGGGGAAAAATACATTTTGTGCCCCTGTGATGAATGCAGAAGTTGTAGTAACATAGTTGGGCCACTACTCCAAAATCACCAGACATCCCAAACTCTGTTTCTGGGGTCTTAGTTCCGACGCATTCTCAAATAAATATATTTTCTACCGCATAAACCCAAAGGAGGATCCGTGCTCAAGCAACTGAATTCTATAACCGTGCCAACACAGTAGACACAGATATTTGATGGATTTTATTTATTTATTACTCTTCTAAAAACTAATTTTATTCATTGATTTCTCTATTAATTTACTTGGACAGACAACCAGACACATTCACACCTACGACAATTTAGAATCACCTGTTAACCTCAGTATGTGTTTGGGCAGTGGGAGGTACACAGAAAACACAGAAGGCTTAGATTTAAACCCAGGACCTTCTACCTGTGAGGAAAAATGGCTAACCACTGTTCCACCATGCACTATTTACTAATAGATATCTTATTTCATCTATTTATTATATTTTATTTTATTTTACTTTATGTTATAGCTCATCTGGTGTTTCCTTATTGCATGAGTTTAGGATTTAGGATAGCGTTTCCACAGTTCCCATGTTTTAGAATCCTTCATTTATAACATGGCATTGGGGAGGAGTATAGGCCTATTTGTATTTTATTGCATTTTTATTCCTTTCATCTGTAAAGCACTTTGTGTTACATTTTATTTGTATGAAAACTGTTACGTAAATCTGATTGTTAGTCTGATTGATAGATGGAGCAGCTCCAGTGTTCTGCATGCATCACTGTAGGAGGTGTTCGGGCGCAGTAATGTGTTTAGGTAGCACTCAGAGCCTAATGTACAATCACTGTGAGTGTAAAAGTAGTAAAATAGACAGAAATATAGCTCAAGTAAAACATGGGCACGTGAAAAACATGGCTGAACTAGACCATCCTGTAGCAGATGCACACCAACACTCTATTGGCTCGTATAGGAAACACTATAGGACATTATACTATAACAAACGTGTTCTTAATGCAGAGCTCCACAGCTGTAAAACATACAGTACCTGACGTGATTCTTAAATTTTAGACCTAAAATCTGCACTGCATGTTGTGTAATAAAGGATATTATATGTGTCCGTAGCCATGAGGTAGAAGTCAGATATTCCCACCTGAGAATAGAAAGCCTCCTGCACAGATCTAGTGTTAGAATCACGTATAAATTACCAGGTTATGTTCCATATTAAGATAATCCTTTGCATTATGTTTACATATAATGAACTTGTTAATTGCTTTTGACGGCATCTTGATATTATGCAAAGATTTAATTAAAAAAAACAATGAAAAGAAAGACAACTTGAACAGATATGAAGGTGAAATTTTTCATTGCATTTGCACTAAAATGCACCAAGTAAGCCAGAGCAAGGTGATACGGGTGTTTGTTTACTCTGCAGTAACATATACTGTGACTGGATCTGACAGCCTGTTTAGTTCTCAATCTGCTGTGCAGTGACATTTTAATCCTGAGATCACATGCTTGGACAGGGACTAGACCTGCTTCCAGCACACACAGACACTGACCACACACACACACAGATGCAGGCCGCTATCACCAAAATAAATGCTTTATACCCACACGTAACCGCACTTCGCCAACATGCCCAACCACACCAATGAGCCCACCCTGACTCTGCATCCAAATCCGCCATCCTGACTGACTGTAATTTAGCGTTTCAAGTCTCTGTGTGGCACCAGGGTGGCAGAGTGTCAGGGTGGCACCGCTGGGGATTTGTGGGTGTCTCAGCGTTTGTGTGTATGTGTGCAATGTGCCCTCAAGCTGTCTGCCAGGCTTCAAAGTGCTCTTTCATTTCGTTTGGTGCAAAATGCTGCATTTTACACACTTGTCACTTCTGCCGAGCGCTTTTGTGAGTTGCTGTTGTGAAGTCGTTTGATTTATTCCTTCATCACTTGAGCTATGCACATGCCAGCGTGGATGGGAGGTATGCTGGCACCAGTGTTGATACCTGTTTCCTTAATGCTGCTTAGAACAAAGGAAGTATACGATGTACTTCAACAAAACAAAATAACGAGATTTTAGAAAATAGGCGGAAGATGGTGTTCTTTTGGAGGTGAGGCCTGGAACCACATGAACAAACAAATACTTCTAGTGCTCAAGTAGTATGTGAAGTTTCATGCTGTAACTTAATGGAATGAACTAATCTTTTGTCATAAGTCACGGTTGTTTCTTTTTATTCACGTCACTCAGAATGCAGTTTAGTTGCATAGGAAGGTAATTTTGTTAAGATGGGGTTAAACCGTGATAAATCCCTGTCTTCTTATAATGTAATAAAGGTGTAGCCCAGGTTTACTGAATCTTAGGTTTATATCTAGATATTATAAGTCTGGATAAGTACCAGTAGGATTTTATCATTACCAGTACTGCTTGTCGGTATGTATACTTATCAGTACTTTTATCGAATATTTCCGTAACTGTCTAAAGTCATGATTCAAATGATCAGGATCGTTATCAGGCTTCTGCAGAGCTTGATGATGAGCTGATCATTTGAATCAGATGTGCTGGAAGAGGGAAACATCTAAAACATGCAGGATAGTGGCCCTCGAGGACCAGGATTGGGCACCCCTGGTCTAGGCAATTAGGGCTTATCAGTACCATAGATGTGACTGGTTCAGCACCAATCCATACTTCAACGTTCATCAGTGCACTAAACTACAATTTCACAACTCATAAAGCAACTTTGAACTTATTATTCAACTTCACTTCAGTTAACTTGCACTTTAAAGGCAGCTGGGAAATTTTAACTGAGCCAACAAACAACGAGATGTACTTTTTGAAGTATACTTTTCTGAGTATGTTTAGGCCAGCAGAGAAGGCCTTGCTGGCCCTGACGGCCCACCACTGCTAGTACTGCTTGTCGGTATGTATACTTTAATGTTCTGTTATTGATTTGTTCCATAGCTTTCTAAAGTTAATATGTTAAACATTCATTAGTTTGGCAGCTATGTAACTGGTTATGTTAGCTGGATTAGCCTGTTTAGCATTTTAAGCTTCCAAATGGGACAGTCCAGGAAATTAGGGCTTATCAGTACCATAGATGTGACTGATTCAGCACCAATTCATACTTCAATGTTTATCAGTGAACTAAACTACAATTTCACAACTCATAAAGCAACTTTGAACTTATTTTTCAACTTTACTTCAGTTAACTTGCACTTCAAAGGCAACAGGAAAACTTGTGTTGAGCCAACAAACAACAAGATGTACTTTTTGAAAGGAGGAAGACAATGTTCTTTTGGAGGTGAGGCCTGGAACCACACAAACAAACAAATACTTCTAGTGCTCAAGTAGTATGTGAAGTTTCATGCTGTAACTTAATGGAATGAACTGATCTTTTGTCATAAGTCACGATTGTTTCTTTTCATTCGCGTAACTTAGAATGCAATTTAGTTGCATAAAAGGGTCATCTTGTGGAGATGGGGTTGATAGTGCCCTCATAATGTTATAAAGTTGCAGCCAAGGTTTACTGAATCTAAAGTTTCTATATATTAAGCCAGGATAAGTATCAATAGGATTTTATCATTACTAGTACTGCTTGTCGGTATGTATACTTTAATGTGCTGTTATCGATTTGTTCCATAGCTTTCTAAAGTTAATATGTTAAACATTCATTAGTTTGGCAGCTATGCAATTGGTTACATTAGCCGGATTAGCCTGTTTAGCATTTTAAGCTTTCAAATGGGACAGTCTAGGAAATTAGGGCTTATCAGTACCATAGATGTGACTGATTCAGCATCAATCCATACTTCAATGTTTTTCAGTGAACTAAACTACAATTTCACAACTCATAAAGCAACTTTGAACTTATTATTCAACTTTACTTCAGGTAACATGCACTTCAAAGGCAACATCAAAACTTATGTTGAGCTAACTAACAACAAGATGTACTTTTTGAAAGGAGGAAGACAGTGTTCTTTTGGAGGTGAGGCCTGGAACCACACAAACAAACAAATACTTCTAATGCTCAAGTAGTATGTGAAGTTTCATGCTGTAACTAACTAATCTTTTGTCATAAGTCACAATTGTTTCTTTTCATTCACGTGACTTAGAATGCAGTTTAGTGGCATAGAAGGGTCATCTTGTGGAGATGGGGTTGATAGTGCCCTTATAATGTAATAAAGTTGCAGTCCTTGTTTACTGAATCTTAAGTTTATATCTAGATATTTTAAGTCGGGATAAGTATCAATAGGATTTTATCATTACTAGTACTGCTTGTCTGTATGTATACTTCACTGTACTCTTATTGATTTGTTCCATAGCTTTCTAAAGTTAATGTGTTAAACATTCATTAGTTTGGCAGCTATGTAACTGGTTACATTAGCTGGATTAGCCTGTTCAAATGGGACAGTCTAGGAAATTAGGGCTTATCAGTACCATAGATGTGACTGGTTCAGCACCAATTCATACTTCAATGTTTATCAGTGAACTAAACTACAATTTCACAACTCATAAAGCAACTTTGAACTTATTATTCAACTTTACTTCAGTTAACTTGCACTTTAAAGGCAACAGGAAACTTGTGTTGAGCCAACAAACAACGAGATGTACTTTTTGACAGGAGGAAGACGGTGTTCTTTTGGAGGTGAGGCCTGGAACCGCACAAATACTTCTAGTGCTCAAGTAGTATGTGAAGTTTCATGCTGTAACTTAATGGAATGAACTGATCTTTTGTTATAAGTCATTGTTTTTTTTCATTCATGTGACTTGGAATGCAGTTTAGTTGCAAAGAAGGGTCATCTTGTGGAGATGGGGTTGATAAAGCCATAACATTGTGCATTTATAATGTAATAAAGTTGCAGCCCAGGTTTACTGAATCTTTGGTTTACATCTAGATATTTTAAGTCGGGATAAGTATCAATAGGATTTTATCATTACCTGTACTGCTTGTCGGTATGTAAACTTATCAGTACTTTTATCGATTATTTCCATAGCTTTCTAAAGTTAGTGCATTAAAACATTCATTAGTTTGGCAGCTATGTAACTGGTTATGTTAGCTGGATTAGCCTGTTTAGCATTTTAGGCTTTCAAATGGGAAGGCCCAAGAAATCAGAACTTATCAGTACCATAGATGTTACAATGTTACAATTTCATTTAGCAGACACTTTTCTCCAAAGCGACGTACATCTGAGAAAAGAACACAAGCAAAGATCTAGACAGAAGGCGCCAAGGCCAGGAAGAGCAAAAATTCTGTATTAGGTCCTGATTGGGCACAGTGCTGACAGACAGTGCTCGAGAAGTGCATTTTTTTTATTTTTTTTATTGCAATAGCAACAACAACAACATCTTCCATTTGCAACACTGATAGCATCATCATCATCATTAAGTGCGTATATATTCGTAAAAGAGCTGGGTCTTTAGCTTTTTCTTAAAAGTAGAGAGGGACTCGGATTGAGTTTGGTAACTCATTCCACCACCGGGGGACGACAGAGGAGAACAGTCTAGCAAGCGACTTAGAGCTCTGTTGAGAGGGCGGGACCAGGCGCCTTTCATTGACAGAGCGTAGTGGGCGGAGTGGAGTGTATACCTGGATGAGGGAGTCCAGGTATACAGGAGCAGATTTAGTTGCTGATTTGTAAGCAAGAATCAGGGTTTTGAATTTGATGCAAGCAGCGACAGGGAGCCAGTGGAGAGATTGAATGTGCATGCAGGGAGACCT
>OMNN01083014.1:0-33113 GCA_900302755.1 Chromis chromis | reverse complement strand
GCCATCATTACTGTAAGAAAAATTGGGAAAACTTTGAAAGTGTCCCCAAGTGCAGTCGCAAAAACCATCAAGCGCTACAAAGAAACTGGCTCACATGAGGACCGCCCCAGGAAAGGAAGACCAAGACTCACCTCTGCTGTGGAGGATAAGTTCATCCGAGTCACCAGCCTCAGAAATCTCAGGTTAACAGCAGCTCAGATTAGAGACCAGGTCAATGCCACACAGAGTTCTAGCAGCAGACACATCTCTAGAACAACTGTTAAGAGGAGACTGTGTGAATCAGGCCTTCATGGTAGAATAGCTGCTAGGAAACCACTGCTAAGGACAGGCAACAAGCAGAAGAGACTTGTTTGGGCTAAAGAACATAAGGAATGGACATTAGACCAGTGGAAATCTGTGCTTTGGTCTGATGAGTCAATTTTGAGATCTTTGGGTCCAACCACCGTGTCTTTGTGCGACGCAGAAAAGGTGAAGGGATGGACTCTACATGCCTGGTTCCCACCGTGAAGCATGGAGGAGGAGGTGTGATGGTGTGGGGGTGCTTTGCTGGTGACACAGTCCTTCAAGACTGTTGGAAGACCATTTCAGGTGACTACCTCTTGAAGCTCATCAAGAGAATGCCAAGAGTGTGCGAAGCAGTAATCAAAGCAAAAGGTGGCTACTTTGAAGAACCTAGAATATAAGACATATTTTCAGTTTCACACTTTTTTGTTAAGTATATAATTCCACATGTGTTAGTTCATAGTTTTGATGCCTTCAGTGTGAATCTACAATGTCAATAGTCATGAAAAGAAAGGGAACTCATTGAATGAGAAGGTGTGTCCAAACTTTTGGTCTATACTGTATTTTTCATATATCATTGTACTGTGTATATAAACTCAGTATCAGTGTGGTTATAGCTACATACAGTGATGCAATGACACTTAGTGCTCTCAGTCTCTCACAGACATTATCTCCATTTGTGTTTCTCTTTCCCTCTTTGTCTCTCACTTTCCATCTCTGTATTTTGTGTGCAGTTACAAGTCTTCTTATTCCTTTGCAGCTGTCCCTCCATCAAGCGTATCCAACATTATTTTAAAAGGTTCTACTCAATCTATCATGAGCAAATTTAATTCACTCAAGATTCCCTCGTGAAAAAAAGAAAATCACAGTTAGTTCTCAATGAGCAGATTCTCATTTGCTTTTTTTAAACATTGCAGTAATGACATTAGCTTCCAGTCTTACTGTTGTTGTCCCCAACTTAATACTGACATTTGTTTAGAACTGCAAACATCAGCATCGTATTGCAGCTGTTTAGTCGCACTGTCCAAGTAATAATTAAAAAACAAATACTTTATGTCCCTGACACACAAGCAGAACCGCTGCTTTGTGTGATGTCGGAATTTTGTGGTGAACAGAAGGAAAAAACACAGACCATGACTGATCTAATAATGACTGCGGCAGGAGCCATTATCAGGTCATTCATGGTCTGTCTGTCTGATACCGACATTCATCATTACTGGTTTTACCTTCTTCCTCTTGGACTTGCTCTTGTGGTCAGAATCTGATGAGCTCTCGCTGGTCTCGATGAACTCTTTGCTCTTGAAGCTGTCGTTGCCTCCTCCCCGCTCCCTGTCCTTGTCTCCCCCGGCAGACTTCCTCTTCTTCTCATCCTTTTTGCCTCCAGATTTTTTACTCTCTCTAATGGGTAAAGGGCAGAGAGGGTGAAAAATTGCATATTTAAGACGAGCCTATTAAGAAATAAAGAAAAACATGAGCTTGTGCGTTGCAAGTCTTACTTCTTGGAACTGGAAGTTGATCCTCCGCCGCTCTCTTTGTACTCTTTCTTTGCTTTGTCATACTGCCTCTTCGCTTCACCTGCTTTTATTTCCCACTCCTAAAAGACGGCAGGAGAGTTAAAGGGTGAATAAATCACAAATAAATATATGGATAAAGCCTGCACACATCATCGGTTTCCCTTAGGACAAGTTCTAGTTCTAGTTTGTTGATATGCTCCTCTTTAAAACTTTAGAATTATTTAATTTCTAAAATAAATGCATCTAGATCAGATATTACACATTCACTTTGAACCAATTTAGACAGACTTTTTACATAACATCTGCTGTATGTATCTGTACCTGTTATGAGACACTCAGCGTTTGCAGCAGTGTCCGACACATCGTCTTAAAATCTAAACTCTAATAGACCTGATTCAGATTTAGGAGATAATGCTGTCGATGCATCACTAGAAATGGCCACTTTTTTAAATCAATGTCATTTGATACAGTGCGATTATAAAAATATTGATTACAGCCTCTTCAAGTATGTAGGGTTGTGACAACAGAGGAGTAAAACTGAGGCAGATTCTCGCTCTTCGCTATTGTTCACCTCCTTCTCGTCTTTGCCCAGTTGTCTCCACATCTCTCCGGCCTTCTTAGAGATCTCTGTGATAGAGATGCCAGGATTCTCAGACTTGATTCGCTCGCGGCTGGACTTGAGCCAAATCATGTAGGCACTCATCGGCCTCTTGGGGCCGCCGCTATCCTTCTGCTTCTTCTACTCAGACAGAAAAAGAGAAGGCTGTGGTAAGTAAATGCATGCAATTATACAGGTGTATACATCATGTACATCTGTTTGTGATGTTAGGGGCTGAAAAAAAAAAAAATTCTGCCTGCATCTCGTCTTATTTCGAACCTTATGCCCAAATATTTCTCATTTTCTCTTTCACCTCTTTGCGTGGCTTCCTTTCTTTTTTCTCCTTCACCACTTTGACTTTTTTGGCTTTTTTCTTCTTCGCACTCTCATCTTCGCTTTCTTCCCCATCATCAGTGCTGTCGCTTGCTGAAGCATTGCTGTCGTACCTGATTTAAGGCGGCGGAGATACAGAAGAAGAAATAAGGACGGTGATGTCAGCTGGGTGAAACAATCCAGAGAGGTACAAAATCTGGTGGAGATACAAGTTGATACTTTTATCTCAAGTTCAACAAACATCAAAAAAAGGTCACTTACTCCTCTGCAATGTCATCATCTTCTTCTCCAGGGTTGAACGACTCATCTGAAGAGTGACAACAAGAAATCCCACAATCAATCCTACAGATCTTCTTAATGTGCTCCCTTCCTCTGTCATGCTGGGACTGTTACTCACCGCTTCCGCCGTCCGATTCATCGCTGTCGTTGCCCTCCTCTCTGATCTTGCCCTCAGCCTTCATCCTCTCCAGGTAGGCATCGTGCTGGTCCTCGTCTGAGTCGCTGTACTCGTCAATTTTACCCTTCATGCCCTGGAAATACACTGCAAGGTCAACAAAAGACCACCACAAAACAATACAACCCACAATGCAGCAAACCAACAGAGGAATCTATATATCAGCCACTCAGGGCTCCAATTATTATCATTATTACAATCATTATTTTCCTTATTATTTAACCGTCTTAGTCTATGAAATGTCAGAAAACACCACTGACAACTTCACAGATTCCGAGGCATGTGTTCAAATTGCTTGTTTTTTATTCCAAACAATTTGAAACCCAAGATAGTCAATTTACAGTGACGAAAAAGAATGAAATCAGCCAAATCAGCATTTTTGCTAACTGGTGGGCTTAAACAATTTATTGATTATCAAAAGGAGTTGTAGTTAATTAAATTTCTGACGCAACCTTATGATATTTCAGGTTGATTTGAGGGGCAGAAGTCATATTAAGGATAGGACAGATGGGAAGCATTTCTCCAACCCAAAACACATACACTTCTTTCACTTTCCTCTAATTTCTACTTTTTTTGTTGAAAATGATTCGAGGCATTTCAGGCCTTCAATTAGTTAACTTTGCTGTGTGGTGAATTTATTACAATTTGGGTTTCATGAATCTCTAGTTTCGATGGGAAATTCTGCACTCTATGTCCTTAGGTCCTGTTCATGCTTTCCACTTCTATGTGCACAAACCAGTGAGGACTTAGAAAGTGGAGAGTGGACACACATGCGGTTAGATCCATACTACTTTAGGTATGGTCGGTCTGTGATGCAGACGGTTGCATTCCCCTTCATATCAAACACAGAAAAACACAGGGATATAGCCACTGGTTGCACATTACACTGTCGGACTGTGTTAATTTAATTTTTTCTTGAGGTGTGTCGAGCACAGTTTGCAGACAGCATAGGATTTATGGAGAAATCAGGACTTCCTACTGCTTTCTGTGGAGGCTTACGCATGAATTAGCCTCCATTTTTTTTAGTTAAGTGTATTATCTTCCTTTTAAGCAAATTAACAGGTAAGTGGTCTTTGTAGCTTCAAGCAAACTGTGCTGTAGTGTCATCTTGGAGACCAGAGTCAAACCATATTTTTCTCCCCCTAGAAGGTTTTTTCCATCTCCATGCATCAGTATCAACGTCTGCCAGTGGACAAATGACAAGTCAGGGAGGCCGTTATTAAAACACCAACAGGAAATGGAGAGCTGGTCCATTCATTTTCATTGACCCTCTCTGCTGACCCCATCACCTAGCAGCAGATGGCCTTGTTAGCAGCAAAACTGAGTTGGTCTTTTGCTGCGCTGTCAGACGTACCAGGAGCTTGTACATGTCAACAGAACCTTATGGGAAATGCAATCAGCACTGCCGATGTGAGGCAGTGGTCATGATGACAACTGTGTCAAGTGTTAAAGCACACCAAAAGCCCCCCAGGCCGCACATTAGTCAGCATGATGCAAACAAACCCACACAGAGTTATCAGTCACACGCAATTCTTCATCCCCTTCCCCCCATGTCCCATGATTAGTCATAAATCACTTAAAATTTATCCGGTTCAGCACCAATCGTATTGGTAATATCAATCAAATCAAGATCATTGGACACAATCCTCAAAACAGAAATAGACATCAGCAGCACGCCATGCAAGCAGAAATCACTCCACACCAAAAAATAAATAAAAACCAAGTGCCTAATCCACATTTGACGCCCATGACCATACCCACCTTCTTCTACAGGGGTACAAGGACAGACACACAGGAGAAGGGCAACAAGCATCAATATCTGGGATGATAGTCTGGCAACACTTGTGTAATATCTCTGTTTAACAAACTGCAAAGTGTTTAAACTCATGTATTTACCTCTTTGAACCCTCTGTTCTTGATGTTGAGCTTCTTGGCGTTAACAAAGTCAAACAGTTTGCCATACTCCTCTCTAAAATGGAAAGAGATAGGAAAGAGTGGTTAATTATTTTGGGTTGAAAGTCATTAGACAAGTTCATGGCTTCATAATATGATATTAAATCTACATCACAATAAGTAACTTCACCTGCTAGGACAAAGGATGTCTAACAAGAATAAGTTTAGTTGAGGAGAATACTGAAATTTTAAACATCTAAAGCTGAACGTGTTCCTACTCTTTACACAGTTTCACAAAAAGTATGTTTTCTACATACTCTATCGGTGTAACTTTCTAACTGTGTATGCCATCAAGATTATTCCTAATATGTGATTTGTGTTATTTGAGTCCTTTTTGGTATTTGAACCTGGGTATACAGCAAAGATATATCCTATACATACAATAGCAAACAGTCAAGGAGTTACAGCTAAACTAGTATCCCAATTATAACTATTTCTGGAGCAAGAAAAATATTCAGGCTTCAGAAACATAGATAAGCCACTGTCCTTGTTTATGTTACAACAACAACAGCAGGAGTGGGAATACATGGAAGATGGTGTGTCAACAGTTTCTGATCATACTGCATCCTGAGCTTTAGTTTCATAGCAGGTTGTAAAATATGAAAAGAAAGTAAAAGCCTCACAACTCTACTGCAGAGGATGACTTTAAGTGCTTGCTGGTATTATGTTACACTAGTGGTGATAGGCCAAATCAGCAAAGTGTTAAAAGCAAGCAGCCAGAAACCTAAGTTGATTAATTCTCATCTGCTAGAGTAACTAAGCTGTTACACAAAGTGTCTGGCATGTCAAGTAGCAGAAAATCTTCCTGTATTGATTATAAACTTAGATGACCTCAAAATAATATATACATGAATATAAATAACCAGACTACCCTATAATCCTTGTAAACATCACATCCTAAATGTGATGAAAACCAGGTTGACATTTATCTCTGAAAAAGTGTTTATTGACTTTCATTATTAGAGTTTCTGTGTGCAGCAGGCTCACCTCTCAATGCTGCTGAAAGTGTACTGATTTCCCTGCTTGGTTTCAATCTCAAAGTCAAAGGAACGTGTTGTAGTGGTGCCTCTGGCGAAATTGACACAGGAAATCTCCTCAAAGCGCAGGTGAACAGGGGGCTTGTGGACGTAGATGAAGCCTCTTTCAAGAGGATAGAGGAGGCCTGAAGACGCCTTGTAGGAGCAGGTGATGCACTGAGCCCCGGAGTGGCTGAGGAGGAAGAGACAGAAGATCAAAGAGTGAGGCAGGTTTTATAAGATGCTCTTAATTGTGCAAAAAATATATTTTAAATGTGTGTATGAGATACCTACCCTTGGAAGTTTCCAGGTACAGTGATCTTGCGGTTGACCAGGGCCTTCATCACCCTGCTAACCATCTCATAGAGAGATCCAGACATGTTCTTACTGAGTTTACCCTCAAAACGACGTTCCACATCCTCCCTGTTACACACAGAAGAAAGCACCGGTTTAAGATCTTAAAACTAACAGTTTTATGGGATTTTTAAGCAGCAATGCAATGACCAGAAGTTCACACTGATGCAACCATCAACACATGAAAATGACTCCTCCAATCCTTTGGTTCCCCCTAGTGGGCACAAACTTTACAACATTAAAAAGTTAGTGCATGAATACACAGTTTGAGATAATAACAGGCTTCACATGGCCCAAAAAATCCTGGCAGACTTTATCGTCACATACTTACTCGCTCATGTTAAGGGTGAGGTTGATATCCTCTTCCTTGGAGAAGAGCAGAATGAGAAAGTGATAACGTGTCTGACCCTGCTTGATGGGAGGATCCAGACTGATCTAAAAAGACATAAAAACAACAAACACAGAATGAAAGTAAGAAATGTAACAGGGAATGGGAGAAGCTTCAAGTAAAAATGCTAACTTGGGGAGGAAACTTTAAATTAAAGAAAATTTAACTTGAACGAGTTAAATTTACACACACACATAAATAAAAGTGGGACAGAAAAGACAAATTTTCACTTACCACAAAGAACATTTGCCTCTGATCCTTGTGTGGCAGCAGGAAGAGACGGAGGACGGTGGTATAGGGAATCTTGTAGTCAAAAGTCTTACCGTGCAGGTGAAGGAACGTCGGGTAGATACGAATGTCATATCTTCAAGAAGAGAAAATGAGAAACAAGAGAACAGTCTAATTAACTTCTTTACTAAGGCAATTCTTTGAGCAAATTGATCTTGAACACTGTCGTCTAACTGCCAGTGTTGCTTCCCATGACAAAATCCCCATTTAGATAAATGAATCCACAAAGCGGTTTGGTATTATGTAATTTCAGGGTTAGTTTTCAATTGACAAGAAAAAACCTAAATGAGTAATTATCTGAGTGACTGTATTTTTGTGTTTAAATGTCGACCCTTTACCTTCCTCTGGGAGTAAGACACTGCAGCTCTTTGAAGATACACACAGCGTCTCCTGTGGCCTGGATCACATCAGCCTTAGACAAAACATTCTGGGCAAATGCCTGAAGGAAAACACAGACTTTTAGAACTATTACCAAAAAACAAAAGCGGTTTATGGAGAAGAAACTATGGAAGTAGAGCATCCTTCCTCACCTCCACAGGGTCTTGTCGTTCATCAGCTTGACTGGGTGGGACGTAGAATCGGACCTCCATGAGGGAGACCTCTGTGTCGTCATTCTGGTGAAACTCCACAGTGACTTCGTTCTTCCCCGTGGCGCACTGGGACACGTTGGACAGCGGGATTTCAAACGCTGTTGTGTCATTGACGTCGAACGATAACAGTGGTCCTGTGATAGAAAGAGAAAACAGTGGGGACCTTCCAGTCATTGCGCTATTATTATATAACAATGTCAAATGTCATCTGGGTCCTACAGATCTGATAATTTTAAGTAATTTTGGTTGATAAAAATACATGTTCAACCATTGACAACAAGCTGTTCTCCCCTTGACTGATGATATTATATGTTAGAGTCAGACTGTGCCAGTATTATTCTTGCAACTACAAATGGTTAAGGAGATTTGGGTGTATTTTTACCTGAGAACTTGGCTGTTCCCCAGTTCCAGCCCTTCACACACATGTCCTTCTCTGTCAGCTCCACCTTGTAGTTGGTCTTGAAAAATTCAGAAATCTTCTCAAAGTCCTGGTGGGTGAAGCAGTGGGGGGGAAAAAGAGGTGAGGAGACGCGAGGTAAGGCAGAAAAAGAGGTTGACAGGAGAGGAAGCGATGAGAACAAACAGGGAGAGAAAAGCTCAAAGTTAGCAAGGTAGTAAAAACACCGGCTCTGCATGGGTCATAGCTTATAAAAACACCACCTAAAAAGGAGGAGGAGGGATGGAGGATAATTAATCACAACGCAATTGTAACAACGCCCGGCCGCCTGGGCCTCCTGGGAACACAGGAGGTGAATGTAATCCATCCGCCTGCTCTGTCCTCCACCTCCTCCACACCACCACTGACAATCAGCCTGTTTATTTATCCTGCAGGCCCACTTACAATTGGAGAGGACTCGCACACAGCGACAAACACATGGTCAATCACACACACGCATACACACACACACAAACTCCCAGTAATACAACACATGTGGAAGTGATTGTGGTGTGCGAGTGTGTGCAGGGTAGAGCGAGACTCTGTGGGAAACCGAATTTACGCACCTGGATATCTGCCTGTCCATAAGGTTATTACAGCTAATTAGAGCCCAGAGAATCAGTGTGTTTGTGTGTGTGTGTGTGTGTGTGTGTGTGTGTGTGTGTGCGCGCTCAAGTTCATCAGCATGTTTGTTGACCAGGATTAAGGCATTGTTTAGATAGGAGAGCATGTGTCAGCAGATGTGTAAATGCATAAAATCAAGAGTTTGTTCAGTTCCCAACTCCTCGTTACAGTTTTGGCAGGTTTGTTGTTGCGCAGCTCATTTAATCACAATAAACACACAACCACCATCACAGATACACACACACTTATTCAACATGACCACCCTGACTGACTTGTAAAATGTTCAAACCTGTTCTCCATCAACAAGAAACATTACTTTTATCACCTCAATACTTTGGTCAAATAATCCTGAGTATCATTTTGAAAATATGTCTTTACTAGTGTCAATATCATTCACGGGTTTCGGTATTAAATCTACAAAACAATTTGTCGATGTACTTAATATGAAAGATTTGAATAATTTTACTAACCCTTACTTTAGATCTTGTGTAAAAATAGGCAGCTGTACAAGAGCTCTGCCTAGATAAAACATATAAAAAATAATTTACGCTTTAAATTGGATTGAGGAAGACTATAAATCTGACATCAAAGCTTAACTTTTGGTGCTTAAAAGTCTGGACACAAACTTCATTTGGAATTAAAACATTGATCAAACGGAGAACTCAACACAACTACTCAAACTAGAGTGTTTTTTTCAAAAGAAAAAGAAATTCCAGTCGGAGTGTGCTTTCAATTAAGACTGCAACTAATACAATTCTAATCATCTGTTAATCCAACAATTATTTTCTCAATCAAATCGCTTGTTATGGCTATAAAATCTCAAAACAAAGCAGCATGCTCATGTCTTGTTTTGTCTGAATCACACTTTCAGTTATATAAAACTGAGGAAAACATAAAATACTCACATTTAAGATGCCACAACCACATGTTTTCAAGATCTGTGCTTCAAACGACAATCAAAAAGGTCAGTGAATTTTCTGTCACCTGACTAATCGTTTCAGCTTTACATTCATTTTTAAGACTGTGGAACTTGACAGTTGGATACCTGAAGCGGGTCAAAAAGCCAGCCCTAACAGTCAAATGCAACCACAATGGGCTGCTGCTTACATTTAACAAGACACTCGCAATAACAGCAATGATGTTTTGCACTTATCACAGTCTAAACATGTGTGTGACATTGATAGAACTGACGTACATGCCTCTGCACCTCCTGATGACAATTACAGGTCAGCTATGTAACAGACTCTGGCAGAGATTCACTGTTTTGCTCAAGGACACTTCACAGGGACAGATGAATCAAAGTGTCCGCTCTGCACGCCAGCAGTTCAACCTCCAGCCAATTCTCGATTACCGACACTAACTGTGGGATAATAAACAATGACATCACGGCCTGCGCTCCAGGACAAGAGGATCCATCTCCCTAAAAAATACGCTGATTAACCCCAGGAGACAACCAAACACTCCCTGTTATACCCTCTCCTCCATCCCGGTACTGTACTTGCGTGTTGACATTCCCCATACACTCAGAGCAGCAGGGAAAAGGAAAGAAAAAACAGGGTGATAAAAAACAAACACAACCACAAATTTTTTTTCTTGTCTGTTTTCTGGGCCAAATTGTTTCAGTGGATTGATATAAACACTGACTCACATGAGCCGATGATTACACTGTTTATGGAACACACATGCTAGCGCTGGTTTCCCTCATTAATCCCATTAGGAGCTTTGGGGAGAAGAGCCGACTCATTCACATACCTTTGATAGAAACCCACACACTCATGCACACTCAAGTGGTGGCAGTTTGCAAGATGGTAGTGTTTTTTCCTGTGGAAATGTCAGACAGGGAATGGCAGTTGTTTATCGGTGGTCCCCTTGCTTGTGTTACATCCCTCGCCATAAACACAGCGCTGAGCAAACCAGCAGTGTGTGTCAGTCTGAAATATTCCACTGTTGCCTTGTTATCCTCTGAGTAAGGTAACAATTATTTCCCAGAAACAGAGAAGAAAGACTTAGAGTCCGGAAAAATGAGGACAGAATCTTAAGAGCCTGATCAGCCGTCTGAACCTCAAAAACTGTAAAACCTAAGCTTAATTGCTCACACACAAATCTACAATGGAGCCTGTATGCATGCCATGTGTTTCTAGAACTCACCGTGTCCCTGAAGCCGTCATATTTGTAGACGTGTCCTGTGCTGGTGCCCAGTTTGATGCCGTGACCTAAACACACTCGTCTCCACTGGGCCATGTTGAGCTCGCCAGCTGGGATGCTGTCCACCTTCCCCGTCTTGCTGCTCTTATACACCACATTTTGCTTGCTGAAACGCAGCCGCCCATCATTCTGCAGCGACGAAAGGAAGAAATACAAACAGACAAAAGAGCTGTGTTAAAACGCTGGGATGTGAAGCTTCATGACAGAGTTTGTTAATAGTAATGATGAAGAGAGAAGTCTAATAAATAATTAGTCACCTGAAAAAAAGTAATTTACTTCTTTCTGATTTTTGCTTAGAAAAACAAGTGCCAATTTCTCAGTCAACTGTGAGCATTTTCTGGTTTGTCATCTACAGTAATCAACTTATCTTTCAGTTTTGACTGTTGGTCACGCAAAACACGCAACGTCACCGTCATATTCAGCTTCTTTATTTTATTTACTATCTTCAAAAATAATATGCAGATGAATTGATACCAAAGAAACATTTGCTAATTGCTGTTTTAGTTCATACTTCCTCATAATAATGATTTTGGATAATAATTATTCTCATTGGTTTTTACAATACAAAGCTAATTTTACCACACAGCTGATAAACACAACTTAATTTTAGCCATAAAGGTGTCTGTTGAACCACAAATCAGTAAATTTGTTCTGGATTATCACTTTATTGCTGGGATGCTCGACTTAATGTTGCAGCTCTCATATGGTCCTGAATGACCACTATTATCCCAGGTTATTGACGTCATATTTGTAGATGTGTCCTACGCTGGTGCCCAGTTTGATGCTGCACAACACACTCGTCTCCACTGGGCCATGTTGAACTCGCTAGCTGGGATTTACTTTTTATTACATAATTTATATATCACACAAACAACTGTAAATATCTAAAATTCAGAGCTGAATTCTATTTTGATATAACAATTTGATTTGCCAGTTCTCAGTGATACAGTTATGTCAAGGCTAGATGTAGTCCAGTTTTAGTCAAAACATTCTTTTTATCTCCAAAACAACTAGAGATGTCCAGAGATGCAAAATATAAAAACATTAAGTTATTCACTGATTGGTCTAAAAGTGGGCAACAGTTAGCTCTGGACTAGATGAGAGTAAGGCATAGATAAATAGAACCTGTCCGGCTAGCTATAGCCAAGACTTTTGGAATGATCAATATTATTAAACCTTATCAATTTCTTTGCACATGTCTCAGTAAATACACAGGAGGCTTCTCCTTCAAGACTTGTCTATATTATTCTACAGTTACTATGATTGCACAAAAAAACAAAACAAAACAAAAAAAGACCCACAATGTTTTTTGTTTTTTTTACTAATTCCACAACTATGTTATGGATCACACTCCTTGATCATACATAAAGAAAACATTAACTCCATAATAGAATATACAGAGCAAAAGTCTAAAGGCAGCATGCAAATTGTCCTCTTTTCTGACTTAGATGAGAAGTTTAAAAAAAATCTCATTTCTATCGTGAATGCAGTGTGAGAGTGAGTGGTTGGTGGTGGTCAGAGGGGCCGATGGCGCAGATTGGCAGCCTCGCTTCAGTCAGTCTACCCCAGGGCAGCTGTGGCTACATGCGTAGCTTACCACCATCGAGTGTGGAGTGAATGAATAATGCAATGTAAAGCGTCTTTTAGTGTCCAGAAAAGCGTTATATAAAACCAATGCATTATTACTATTATTATCGTAATGGATAGAGATGGGTTCAGTTTAGCCAACTGTGCAGCAAAAGTCAGGTGTGGCTTTAAAAGACAATAACCACATAGCATGACAAGTACAAAGACACTGCCTTGACCAGTCAGTGACTACTAAAGCCCACCTTAAAATGCAGCTTTAATCACATGACACAATGACACAGATGGCAAGAGAGGGACAAGAATGAGTTGGCATGCTGGTATGCTGTCAGACAGCATAGGAGGACAGACAATCTGCCACATGAGGCTCTGGAACGACGCGTGTATGAAAGTAACATTACATTATCCGGACAACCCCCAAAATGTCCACGAATATTGCCCTTCTGGAAGACTGGAGCAACATTTAACAAGTAGCATCAACAACCTCATTAACACTATGTGTCTCAGATGTGCGGCTGTGGCTCAGGTGGTAGAGCGGGTTGGCCACTGATCGCAAGGTTGGCGGTTCGATCCCCAGCCATAAAGACACTGAATCCCAAGTTGCTCCCAATAGCAGGCAGGCACCTTGCATGGAAGTCTGTCGCCACTGGTGTGTGAATGTGTGAATGCGAAACACATTGTAAAGCGCTTTGAGTACCACTAAGGTAAAAAGGCGTTATATAAGTGCAGACCATTAGATGTGTGACTCGCATCTATTTCCAATATAGTGTACACTCTGTTGTTTCATGACGCCCATACCTATGCATGAATAAAAGAATGGACAGAATTTAATACAAATATTTCAGGCTGTGTTTATATTTTTGTTTCATATAAAATAGTGAGTATTTTTAAGTATCTGGAAATCACATACAGGTTCCTCTCTACACATCAGTTTAGAGAGCAGAGGTGTTGATGAAGATACTGACCCAGGAGCCTTTAACTTCCTGGTAGATCTCGTTGAACTCAAGCGTGTCTCCCATTTCGGCTACTGATGCTCTGCAGAAAGACACAGGAAACCCCATTAGATACAAGCAAACACACACAAGGCTTAAAGCAAGCATGATAAGTATTAGTGGTTTTTCTATTTTCAGTTTGAAGCATGAAGTTTGCATTTCTCCTTAAAACGGTCATTTTCACTGCCATGTCTGATTGATGAAAACATGATCAGACGTGGCAGTGACTGAGCCACACAGAGTCAACCGGTGGACTGTAAAGAACCATAAACATGTTCTAAAAGCAGTATTAGACGTATTTTATGTCAACTTTATTTTTTTCTTCGTGATATTCGACATTTCAGACTCCCAGTTTAAAGCGCTGGGTAAAGTTGCGAGCTAGCTTACAGCTAACGATCCTGACTGTTAAGAGTAAACTCCAAACAACACAGTTTAGCGAACATTTAAACCGTTATTTTCTTCTGACATTAATCTGCTAGTTGAGTCCCACAGCTCACCAACACAAAAGATAACCTACAACCATGCTACGCCACTAACAATAGCTAGGCTAACTTGAAGTGGACAGGGTGCGCTTCTTTTATGGCACACTGTAGCACGGTGTCAGATGAAGACGACATGCTCTGCAGCGCCGCCCCGTAGAGACACGCCGAGCATTAAATCGAGCGCACTGTCAGAACTAGGCCGGTGTAAAGAAATCAACTGATGTTTTGAGTTAATTTAGCAAACGGCGTGGCTCGAAATAAAGCACGTATGCAACATATATCCCCTCTTTGCGTATAAACACCCCTGAATTAGTTACTAAATACACGAGAAAACACAATTTGAAAACTTCACGTCTTACTATGACTGTGTGGAGCAGCTTCGCCTGTTTCCCGCGTGTAGCATCGGGAGCTAGCACTACGTCACAGGAAAAACCAGAGGAGGTTAGTATTTACTTCCGGGTTGGCGAAGAATTTTTAATCATGAAAGCCTTCAGCGGAAAGTGCACACAGTCTATAGTGTTTAGAAGCAAGTGTCTGTATATGTTGAACTATAAACTCGCTTATAACAAGTCCTGTTTAAAAACAAAGGGATGTTGTTACTGAGTCTGCGCGGAGCAGAGCGGACTGCAGTGACCACTGATGACCACTGGGTGGCGCACAACACAGCCAATGAAACTGGTAAGATATACTTCACATACTAATGTCAAAACTGTAATAAAGAAGCATTATTAAATACAGAGTGCAACAAAACAGGAAAAGTATATCGTTTACAAATGAGAGTTTAATGTGAATACTACCTTTAAATCTCAGACTAAATTCTTATTTAGATTTTAAAATAACATGAAACTGAGCAGAGTTAATATAAGAAGGAAATTTAAACGAATGCTGAGATTAACCAGCTGGGGAGCCATGGGTTAAAAATGCACAAATTGTTTCGTAATTTGACTAAACAAATGAAAATGCAACATAATCAAAAAACTGAATTGAGACAAAATAAATTAAAAACAGGGCCTCATAGGCCTTAAATCAGCACCAATTAAAGGCCTTTATCATGTCAGGTGAGATTACTCCCAAACATATTTTCTGTTACATCGGCACATCCAGTTGGAATACAGTAACCAGTGGAGCTCTTGTGGGGCCCCTTCAGTCCAGGGCCCCCAGTTTAATCCAGCCTTGAGGATACAATGTCAGTCCGCATAACCAAGCCACTTTATTCAACCATATAAACCCGTCGGCCTAAAGGATTTTGGGATATATGAGCGATTATGGAGGGATTTTACCAAGAGGCCCCGTTTTTGTTTTTTTTTTACATTTTACTTGGAACCAGGACAAATTGAAAACCAGCTACGATGCTTTTGCCATTTTTACCCGAATCTCTCCGCTCGTACATGCGCACAAACGGGCGCGCCACGGTGCTGCAGGTGTGCTGAGTGACAGCTGGAGGTGAGAGAAGAAGATCAGCGTAATCTCACTGTCAATAAAAACTAAAACCTGAGGAATGAAGGGAGAAGAAAGAAATGCCGTGGTACAGGTAAACACTTGTCTTCATCTTGTGCCTCTCTAAAGAAACAGAAAAACACTGGACAGAGTTCACAGGTAGAGTGTCGCAACTTTGGTCTCTCAATTCATAGGCCCTTTAGTTAACTCACTGAAAGCCCACCTCGCTTTTTGAATAAATTTTAGGGCGTACTTTATGTGATGCATAATAAATATTTTTTGTATTGTTATTAATAGTTTTAAATTATATGTTTTTGTGCGTAAAGAAGGCAACAGAGAATAATAATTGCATATAGCTTAATTGGATTATTTTATTTAGCCGTGCGTTATCCGTGCGTAATCATACAATGGTGAAAAATTAAAACACCATCGTCAAAAAAGGAAGAAGTTTCTCACAAAGTCAGACTGATACAGGGAGAGAAAACCAGGAGAGAACATGTAATTCCTTGTTTCCTGGCTTATTTGAGGTTTGCCTTGCGGGTCCACTTGGCCTGCAGTGAACCGATCCAGCCGGACTCTCACCTTATTAAAGGCAAGAAGATTAAAGATCAAACGGCCGCAGCCAGTTTGCGTTCATGAGGATGACGAGGGGAAGAGAGACGGAGATGAGTTGTGACAAGTCCCGTGGTTCATGAGTCTGTCAAGTCGAGCTGCGATGCGTCAAACCCGGTGAATCACCAGCACCGAGGAGGAGGATAACGAAAGAAGAAGAGAAAGAGCCGGGGATGGGGAGGAAGGAGGAAAGGGGAGGAAAGGGAGAAAAGGGCAGAAAAAGAGGAGGAGGAGTAGGTACAAAAAGCCTCCGCCGTCATTCAGTCTGTCACACAGACCACCAAGTCAGCGGAGCGTCAATATTTCAGCTCCATCCTGAGACCGTCTCGTCCCGCATCTTTCATTTAATCAGCGCAGGAGTGAATCGACATCACGCGTGATTTTCTACAGAATTGAGGAGAGCAGATATAATTCAGGATTTTTTCAAAAAAAAAGAAAAAGAGAGCGACCTGATCTAGGAGAAACTTATTTCTGCTCTTAAATCCGCCTGTGGATGAACTTCTGAGAGCGCACTGGACGGAATAAAAGGATTTGGAGAAAATGAGGAGATTTGGCGGAGGTAAGATCAGGAATCCAGAACTTTTTATATCAAAGTTTATAAAACAATTATACCCTGCGTTTTCTGTCATCTCACGAGTCATACACAATTATTTAGTTAGTATTTTCTCCCTTTTGCATTTATAGGTATTTATCTTGCAAATGAATGCTAATGAATATTCAAAGTTGTGGTAAAAGTGCAGAGCAGGGTGCTGCAGAATATTGCAGTGTGTGTTTTCTCATTTCCACAAGTATAATCTGTTTTACATGTGGGTTAATTGGGTTTATATTTTCATCTTAAAGCAAGTAATCCAATTTATCAAGTCTAGAAATCAATTCATTAATGTTTTTTGTTTGTTTTTAAACCTACAAAATGAACTGAAATGTGCATTTTAATCACTTCTTTGCTTAAGAAAATTAATGCATTAAGTTTGGATGTTCATCATCAAACTTCAAAACATATTAGCAGAAAATAATGCAAATTATATATAAATGAAACAAACAAACTGGGTCGCAGATGTAAATTTGCTGTTAGAGCAATTCAGTGTTTTCAGATTTACATGTGCGAGTAACAAAGTGCAAAGAAAGAACAAGACCTAAAAAAAAGTGTGTGTGACAGAGAGAGATGGTGGGACGTGGCGTGTGGAGGGGTTTTTATTCACAGTAAGAAAAAAAATGACAGAGGTTGGAGGGGTCAGAGGCAGCTAAAGCCCCTGTCTAGTTAGCTGTCACCGATATGAGAAAGTACATGATTCACGTTAGTCAGGGTGTGAGAGGACACGCACACACACACACACACACACACACACACACACACACACACACACACACACACACACACACACACACACAGTTTCCTCCTGGGACGACTGGTGCGGCTGCTGCTTCGTGTCTATGAAAGGAAGGAAAAGGAGGTGAAAGAAGGAGGGAAAGGCGGCACCGAAGGATGGCTGGTTGATGAAACGATGCCCTGAGCTGCTTCTCTTTTCCTCTTTCTTCCTCCTCTCCGGCTGCCGCCCTTCCTCGTCCTCATCCTCCTCCCATCTAGGTGCTCAGATCAGCAAATTTAGTGTAACCTCAGACAATAAATAGAGAGCTGAGTGCAGAACAAACTGCTGCTCCCTCTGATAAATACACTCAGATGTTGCCTTTGACACACAGCATTTATCTCCCCAGGTAGATGCTCAGATATGTTTTTCTTGACAATGATTTAAATAAAAATAAAAGTCCACCTCTTTCTGTTCACACACACACACACAGACAAAGCCTGTTATTGCTGGGAGGCTTGAATTAGTGTCGGTGCGTTTCAGATAAAAGCTTTAGTGTGTGTTGGACCACTGAGCTCCAACAGGAGGAAACAAAAGGAGAAAAGAAAAGAAAGAGAGAAGGAGAAAGCAGGGGGATGTGGAAAAGAGAGGATAACCTTTCATATCTTTTGATTCGCTCAGCGCCATCCTCGATTCTTCACGGTATATATATAGGGATGTCAAGAGGATGTGCAGAGGGAGGAGGGGGGAGGCTGGAGAGTAAAGGGAGGAAGAGCAGGATAAAAGTAAATAGAGAAAGGGGGACGAGAGGAACTGGCGGTAGAGGGGTTAATGCAGTGCAGATTGACAGAAGTTAGCAGCACCCAGAGGGAAAGAGAGAGGAGAGCGAAGGGGGGACTGATATAAAATGAGTCGGTCACGCTTTGAACAGTTACACATGCTGTTTACATTTTTCCCAAATTAACATGGCCCCTCGCTTCAGAAAACTCTCCCTCACCGGCTCCCCTCTCTCTCTCTCTCTCTCTCTCTCTCTCTCTCTCTCTCCCCTCCACCAGCTCCTTTTCCTCTTCCTCCTCCTCCTCCTCTCTCCCTCTGTCTCTATCCTTCAAGACTCCAAAATATCTTTCCTCACCCTCAGATCAAGGTTCACATTTTTAAAGGAGAAGTCCTCCATTCAAAATTTCACTACGTTTTAGGTAGATTCATGTATAAATAGCATAACAATGCATCCCATATATTCCAAATACTAATTTTACATTCATAAAAGCTTCAACTAGAGTAAGTAGTCGAGCTATGAAATAAACATAGTAAAAAGTACAATATTTGCCTCTGAATTAACTATAAAGTTGCGTGTATCGGTGGAATCACTTTGGCCGCCTGTGTTACAGCTCACATAGACACAATATGATAGACAAGGCTGTAATGATAGCACACAAACCAGCAAACTGTAATACACAAGCACATTAGTGAGGCTCTAGTCAATAAAAGACAATATATTAATACAATCATTCAATTTATAAATTAAAAATTGGCCGTAGATGTTGCTAACTAAAAGGCAGAATGTTTAAAACAGGCAGTAGAAATTAAATAAAATATTTAACAAACCAATATTTGTAATTTTTTTAAATATATTAAATATGTTAGAATAGGGCTTCAGCTGCTTCCATTGTCAATAAATCTACCTCTTATTCTATTAATTGATTTTCTGAAGCCCAAAAATGTCTTTAAATCCCCTTTTTTGTCAATCAAAAATCCCAAACTCATATATCTTCTGTTTATTCTCAAGGAAAAGCACTAAATCTGAATATACTGAGAGGCTGGAAGCAGAAAGTTTCTGTGGATAAACTCTTAATTGATTAATCCTTGTTGTACTGATGGAGTTGTCAGTAAGTAAACTACTCAGTTTCTCTCCACCGCTGCCTTCCTGTTTGCTCCTAATGCAGCGCCACAGCAGGGAATTTGAAATTCAGCAGTAGATTCTTGTCTGATTCTCTCTCTTTTTTTTTTGGTGGGGTTGTTTTTTTAAGCGAAAACCACGAGGTCGGGATGGGGAGTAGTTGGGGTTGGTGGTGGAGGTTTAGAGGTAAATTAAAAACCGAAGGTCTGAAGGAGGGAATGAAAGATGTTGATGGAGGAGTGGAGTGGAGCCAATTAGCGAAAGGAAGAGAAGGGAAAGGTAATTAGGGATAGAGAGGAAGGAGACTTTAAAATGGAAGTTTGATGTTTCAGGGAGATTTAGGGAGACTCTGGGACAGATGAAGCGACAAAGAAATTGAAACCAAACATGGCGATAAAGCATAGAGGGACTGGAATCCACAGATTTAAAAAAAAAAAAAAAAAAGAGAGAGAGAGAGAGAGAGAGAGAGGCAAGGATAGATTGGCTTATAAGGTGAAAAGGGAGACAGACAATAAGGCGAGAACGGGAACCGAGCGGCGGATGTTGAGTTTACGACTAGCGAGAAATGGTCGCACAGAGGGTTTCTGGGCATAAACATAATTTTTATTGGACTTTTTTAAATGTGTGTTTTCTTTTGCCTTTGTTTTTGGGTCATTGATGTTGTTTGGCAACCCCAGAGTTTGTCCAGTGCCAAGAGGATCAATGTGAAATTCAGTATGAACAAACTCCAGAGGAAGGAAGCTCATGGGAGATGAGATGGGGAAAAGTGTGTGTGTTTGTGCACGTAATGTGTGTGCACTTGAATACACAATAGTTTGTTTATATGTATTTGCTCAGTGTAACGCCTGTGCATGCATGGATCCACAATCGCAGTGCACACTGTGGATGCATATGTGTGTGTGTGTGTGTGTTGAGTTAGAGTAGGAATGCACACTTGATTGAGTACAGACTGCACATAAATCTGGCCTTTAACTGTACACAGACACACAACACTGACCCCGACCCCAGATATTGTCGGTCCCCCTCGTATGCGTCTCCGTCCACTTTGTGTTTGCCTCTAAACCTCTCATCAGTCTGCCGGTGCACTTCTTTGCCGCTGGCATCAACCCGTGTGTTTATGTGTGAGGTAAGCGTTATGACAGAGGGCAAAATTGCCACCAGGTACAGTGCAGCTGAGTAATTACAAAAAACTATGCAGGAAACAAACAGCTCCTTTGAGTTTGGCTCTGATGGGATTTTTTCTGTCAACAGAGCCACAGTGAGCCTCCAGCACTGTCTCTGGATGACAACAAATATGTAAGACGAGGCAGAGGACGGGTGCACGTTCTGAGAAAAGCATGTGAAACTTTTTCACGTAGTTGCTGCAGCATGTGGAGTTCAGTGAACGCATACAGTATCTGTGATAAAATGTTTGTACAGAACTTCTGTTGGTTAAAAAACCTATAATCAGTTGAAGAAGATTAAGAGATGCAAGTAAAACCACTGGGACCGGACAACTCATTATTCTTTCTTTAATTAACCTACATTTTCTACTCTTGCGGTGTTGCATGTTTGTACTGGTGTGTTAACACATTAAACCAATTAAAAACTATTTTTTTTAAATCATTTTGAATTAGTGTTAAAAGTCTGAATTTATTTAGATGTAACCGCCAGTAATAGAGTTATATCGAAATAATTTCTCCCAAGTGTTCTGTTGACACTTCTGCAGTTTATTTCAGCTGTCAGAAAATTCACATATCTTTGACTTGGAGTTACAACTTGGAAACTGATGTTAATAGTTTTGCCAACTCTGCTGCTCATTCTGAATAATGAGATGCAGGCCTGGCGTTTGAACGTTTTATCATGAAAATCTGATTTTTGTCATTAGGTTTGTGTCGACTAAAATACATTCAAAACATTTCACAGAGTTCAGATTAAATCAGAATCAAACTGAACTTCTGAGGATGGATTTAAATCCGTCACCGGCAACATGACATATAAAGTCGAGGACTGCGGCATGAAATACGGCTCAGTGCATCAGTCATGTCTGTCCCTAATGATGCCTAATATATTAACTATAGTAATTCTGTGTTGTGAATAGATACAACTGAAGTGTGAAGAAGGCGTAGCGTGCAGAACGGTGTTTCGGTTCTGGAAAACACGGCTTGGGCTCATTTGAGGTTAAATCTTGTCAAAGTCTCACAATGCATGCTCAATAAAAGTCTGAGCTAAGTCTAAAAGTCCTAATCAATGTCACACAGGGAATGATAAACATCATCAATTTAGACCTGATTTACAACATCTTCTGTGTACTTAGGTTTCCTCTCTGTTTAAGACCGCTTTCAAGTGGTTAGAGCGATGGAGGGCAACCTTTTTTGGCACCGGTGCGAGTTTTTCCTGGACCAGACTGGAGAGATTTACTTGCACATGGTTTTCCCACAATACCAAATTCTGTTTAAGTGCTTGTTTGAAACCTCAAATGTTGGTGCATGTTGGGAAAGATGAAATACTAGTCCTCTTGGATAGAAGCAGTACAACACCCACAAACACTGGGTCACTGGTTTACCAAAACAGTCTGGAGTGTAAAATGTCAAACGTGTTACAAGGATCTGTTTTTGCCCCTGAACACAACCTTGTGGCCCAAAATTCAACTCTGAACCGTGACCCTGCGGCAGTGTTTAATTCTGACCTATTTAGAGCTCGGGAGCTCTGAACCTCATGTTCAGCTCTGTTTTGCAGATGGCAGCCAGACTCGGCTCCGCAGTGCCACATCTGACTTTACACCAGCGAACAAACTGAAGAAGATAAAAAAATACGATCTGTTGTGAATAAAGCTGCTCTCCTGTGTGTGCATACGTGTAACTCTAACAGGTACGTGTGTGTAGAGTCACACACACAAGTGCACAGAGGCAGGTCATGGTCGGCCGTTGCAGGGAACCCCTGTGTTGCTGTAATGCAATCCTCCCACGGAGAATGTTCTGGTTTCAACCCTGCCCTGCGGAGTGTGCTTCCACTGCCAGGTACACAGACGCAGCCCAAAGCCTGCGGGGCTCGCCTTGAAGTCAGGCTATATGCCGACTGTAGTGTAGTTACTCAACCTAATATTATATAACAACAACATGGCTCTTGGTTTGAGTTATCTCAGTTTACTCGTACAAAAGAGCGGTTGTTTTTAGACACAGCAGAGGCTGCTTTTAGACATGTCAGTTCTCAATCAAAACAACAAGGGCCTTTCACGTCTGGCAATCATCTCCGAGCATGTGGCTGCAGACAAAGGGAAACAGTTTGGAGCAGTTTGGGTTGATTTTTGCCAAGAAGATTTTTCTCTTTTTCATCACAGGCTGCTTTCTTTTTTTTTGGTACCTGTTTATTCCTTCTGAATGCGACCCTTTTTTCTGCACACTGTGTGTCCTGTCCCTTCAGGGCTGTTTACTCTGAGAGTCAACGATGTCGTGTTGATTTCAGGGTGTTTTGATGCTAATGGAGGATGTTCAGGGGGAGGAGCCAGTGGCTTGATGAGCTCCAAATGTTCCTGAAAGATGCATATTGCCTTTGACAGGTGATGAGGCTTTTTGCGGTTGAGGAGAAAGGAGGAGGCCTGGCTGACGGAGGTTGTCCTGGTTGACTGATTTTGAGGTGTGTGTGTCTGTGTGTGTGTGTGTGGGAGTTTCCCTGACAGTGATGTAGTAAATAGTCACAGAGGACGCTTTGATGTAGCCGACAACTTAGGATCAACAGGTTGTGGAAGTTATTTTTTCCTTTTAATCAAGTAGTTGGGAGTCGTTTGGTGAGGTTTTGACCGTGTCACTTCTATGACAAGTATTTCTAATCCTGTTTTAATTAGAAACTGCCAGTTTTTCAAGCTGTCATTCAATCCGTCACTAAAAATCAAGTCATTGGTTGAATTTAATGTTTTCAAATGAGGCTAAGCTTGTTAGGTGATGTTAGGTATCATCATCAACAATTCAATTTGTAACAATAAATGGATTATCGACAAAAATGCTTTGCTAATCTGTTGCTGAGTTCACAATGAGCCACAGATGGCAGACAATTAAGATATTTCTTAATTCTTCGTCCCATATTTCCTTCTGACACATTTATAAGCAATTGTACATTTTTGCGTACTGACTAGTATAGTGTGTGTAACACTGGTGAGTTTCTACCCAACCCCGTTTGGTAACACATTCCAATAAGACTAATGAAAAAGGTTGAGTCAGAGGAAAATGCTTCTGCAAGGTGTTTCAGTGATTCACTTAAAGTCCCTTTACTCATCCTGTGGGGCCCGACCTGAAAGATGAAAGAGAGACCGAAAGAGAAGAGGGAGCGCTAATCAGGGTTAATCGGCTGCTGTTATTTTGACCTGAGGCAGACAGGAGATAAGAAAATGTGGAACAGCGCGTAGGAGAAGGCTATGATGAGCGATAAAAGGAACGCAAAGCATGAGGGGAAGGCAAGCGGGCGGCCGAGGTGTGTCTGAGCCCGGAGAAAGACCGATGTGGTCGTACACATTGTGCAACGAGTATTCCACACCTGTTGAACAGCAGCATGTTTCGCCCGTAATTACGAGCATGAATCACAGCCAACAGTCCGGGTGTCAGGGGGGATGAGAGAGGGGATGGAAAAGGCCGACGGAGAGCGGAGGCGACAAAAGAAATGTAAGGGGCTGAGGACGTGTTGAGAGAGAGAAAGTGTGGAAATGAAAGCGTCCAGAGAGAGCAAGCACGGGACAAAGAGACGTGGACGTACATGAAGTCCCTTAATGTTGAAAACCACCTTTCAGCTCCAATTTTCTCTGTTTGAAACCAGAGACAGGACTACTAAAAGGTTTTCAGTGTTACAGCCCCCCTTCTCTCTCTTTTGCACACACATACACACACACACACACACACACACACACACACACACACACACACACACACTCAAAATCACTGTATACACTCACAGCAATGTGAATTTAATCCACATATATAATTACGGCTACAAACATTCTCACAAACACTCACACAGTAACGTAAAACACCTACACAAACACTCCGAAACCTAAACAAGAAGTCCACAGCAAACATACAGCTGATACAAACACATTAATGTTTGTGATTGTAAAGAAAGCCACATGTCTTTGTTTTTGGGTTAGTCAGGAATGACCGTGTGTGTGTGTGTGTGTGTGTGTGTGTGTGTGTGTGTGCGTGTGTGTGTGTGTGTGTGTGTGCGTGTGTGCGTGCGTGTTTGCCTGACAGACCGGTGCATTGAACATAGGATCCATTTGTCTGACTGTCTGAAGCTATTAAGCAAGGTTTTATTTGAAGCCAGAGTAAACCTCCGACAGCCAGAAACCTCTAAAATTAGATTGGAAACGGAAAAAGCTTTATTGGCAGTGTCAGATGACTCTGACCTGGCAATATGTAAACAGCCGAGGCCATCGCCATAGAGACAAAGAAATAAACCAGAATATTGTAAAAAAAAAAAAAATCCTATAAACAGTTGATGGTGCAGTGACCGGAGCAAAGCTTGGAAACTGTTGCTGGAGGTGATTTTGGTCTGTTGAGCTCTCAATCATCAAATTCATTAAAAAACTCAACATCCAAGTCAAATAATCACAAAACGTCTGAGACAGTAATGAGGCCGAAATAAATGTCTCCTCGTTGTTATTACTACAAATACCTCTGCAGTGTGCGTTAATTAACTCTTGGACACCCAAGATGTGAATGCCATTAAAGAAACATCTCACAGTGTCTGCCGGGGGTTTAATCAGAGTTTTGTATTCATTAATTTCTCTACAGTTCATCAACACCAGCTCGTCTTGCTATTGGCTCTTGCCATGGCGATTGCTGCAGACCCTTCCCACAACTTGGCCAGTGAGAGGAGTTCGATAGAAAGCACGTATGAGTTGACCAAATACCTGGAGTATCAGCTCAAGGAAATCAAAGACGTATACGTGAGTAGTTTTTGTGATTCTGTCTCAATACAGCCTCTTAATGATTTTATTAAAACCATCAGGGAACACAGTCTACATTGCCTATGCAAATTTTTCTTTTTTATTGCAGCAGGTTTGCACAAATCTGAATGTCTTTATTGGTCATACACAAAAATAAACATGAACTCTTTGTGGGAAATAAACAATTAAATACACGGATACAAGGATATCAATTTAAAGTGGCTATATCATTACTTTTTAGCATTTGGCACTGTTGCCCTTATTACAGAGGGAGTTTGAATGTTGCACTTACATTTGCCGGTTGGTCAGAAACACAACAAAAAATAAAAATAAAAATGTTGATTTGTAACTGATGTATTAAAAAGTGGTGACTGCTGGCCTCATCAGTTCATGCAGCTCTCAACCTGTTTGCACCCAAAGGCCCAAAAAATCAGTTAAAAATGTAATTAAACATTTTGAGAAATACTCTCACTCCATATCTTGCAGAGAGTGAGATGAGAAAATCCCTCCACAACTTAACTGCAGTATCTCCACTAATTGTCTGTCAACCACACGGTATCAGGAATTTCTCGTTGCTGTAATTAATTTTTAAGGGGCAGCACCGTTTTTATTGTGCTTGACTAATGTAGGCTTCATTTTTACGGTTTTGGCCATCTTTCCTATGTGTTCTCATGCGCACCGTATTATTTGCTGAGATCTGGGAATGTGAATCTGTCAAGACAAGAAACAGGAGCGGTTAATTCAGATCAGACAGGTTTTATTCAAACCCTCCGGTTAGTCAAACTATTTTCAAACTAATTTGGAAGAGAAAACAAGCCAAACTGCAGAGTCATTGTCAATCAGCAGAGTTTAGATGTCGGCTTCCCTGTTCAACCTCAGTCTAGTGTATTTGTATTATCTGTGCTCAGTTTTCCTGTGTTTTGAGGGCTTTTTAGAGATATGACAGAAGCTTTCACTTTTAGTTTCAAATAAAGTGGTTCAGATAGTCTAAATAAACTGTGGATTTGCACATGTTTTGTCTTAATGTCATAATGAATGATGGTCCAAAAAAAGGACCCAACTTGTAAAAACACTAAAACCTTCTTCTCATTTTTCCCCCCTCTTCCAGCTGACCTATCTTGGCCCTCCATTCAATGAGAAAGACTTCTCCCCTCCACGGCCCAACAGCACGGCTCTGACTTTGCCGAGTGCCGCCACCCGACTGGAGCTGTGGCATGGCCTGGAGAACCAGGCCCGGCTTGCCCAGAACCAGAAAGCCTACTCTGTCCTGCTGACGGCCGTCAGGGAGTTGGCCAGCTCCACCCTCTGCCCCTCCCTCAAAACCTCCTTGCTGCACTTTTGCACAGGTCTGGATGGACTGCTGGGCTCCATATCTGCACTGATGACCACCCTCGGTTATGCACTTCCTCCTCAGTCTGCAAACATGCGAACTAACGCTGGAGAGCTGCAGAGGGGGACGGGAGGCAACCGACCAGCTCCGCTCATGAGCCAGAGTCTGTACAGATCCAGAACTGGAACCAGGATGGAATCCAGTCAGCGTAACAGCCAAAGAAGAAGTGGCACGAAGGTGGTCAGAGGAGAGAGGGAAGATGGTGTCAATGTGGATGTGATGGAAAAAAGGAGAGGGAAAGAGGGGAGGAGAACAGAGGCAACTGCAGGTGGAGGAAGGAATGGCGGACTGAGGGAGAAGGGAAAAGGAGAAAGAGGGAGAAGAGAGAGGAGGGAAGAGCCAGAGAGGAGGAAATGGGCTGCTGGGATGGAGGAAGAGGGACTGGTGGAGACTTGGGGGGGCAGAAGACGGCTGTTAAGTATCAATGAAAATGGAGAGGAGAAGGAGCGGCAGGAGGAACCCAGGTTTGAGGTGTCATATCTGGACACACAAGTCTCCAGCCTCCATCAACAACAAACCAACAATCAGTACAGCTACAACCTGAACTCACATCAAGCCGACTCATTCAGAGAGGAAGATGGATTTATTGTTGAGAAGCACAGGGGGTTTATGGGGGAGGAGGAGAAGCAAATGGACGCAACCTCCTCTTCCTCCACTGTCCATCAACAGCATCGCCGGCCTCCTCGCTCCCTCCTCTCCCCCACCCTCCCACCTCCTCTGTCCACGCTCTCCCTGCTGTACCAGTTTGGAGGAGGTGAGGAACACACCCTCCTCCCCCAGCCCATCCCTCTGTCTTTACAAAGGGGCACCTCCCTTCTCTCACCTCCCTTGAGTCCCCTCTTCTCCTCCTCCTCCACCTCCTCGTCTTCGCTGCTGTCCGTGCAGCCGACGATGAACGACTTCGCCAGGAAGGTGGAAGGTTTCTGGATACTGCGAGAGCTGCAGAGCTGGCTGTGGCGGTCAGCGAAGGACTTTAACCGCCTCAAGAAGAGACTCCGAGGCTGAGACATTTGGACACTGAGACACACAGAAGTGCAGTATATCGGAAATCTATTGTTTGCACAAAATCTGGGTGGAAATCGAACAGACAAAAGCACATAAACACACTCATGCTTAACTCATTCATTCATACCGTACTGGAATAAGTGAATGAAGGACAATTTGGGAAGTCAGCAGAAGTGCTAATGGAATATAAGACACACAAAGCCAACACATTACCAGCACTGTCACCCGCCTGATGCACATAGCAGCTCATTGAGCGAGACTGACAGAGACTGGGCTGAGTTACCGGACTTCACGGCTCATAGATCAACAGAAATACCACTGTAGGTGGTTAGACTCACACATCCAGGCGGGGGCAGACTGAGTGACAGGCAGCGACGCAGACAGTGCAGCCATTGAGGGAAAACTGAATCAGTGACCCACAGATGCGTGAATCAGCAAACATTCATTTTCTCTAAAGGAAGAAGGGAAAATTTCTGAATGGGCAAAAGACAAAAGGGCAAGGAAAAATGGCCGGAGGGAGGATGAGGGCACAGAGGAGGAGGGGAAGACGCAGAAAAGGGAGAGGAAGCTGAGAGGAGGCATGAGTCAGGGGATGAGCACTGGAAATAACCAGCAGAGGGGTACTGCTGAGTAATCACAAGACGACTGGTCAGTTACAGTAACCCTACAACAGCGCTACACATACTGTCCAGACAGAGTGGTTAAACGCACACACTTATTGTGGTGTCTTGTGCCTTAACATACCATTCACTTCCAAAAAAAAGCACAGTCGTGTACAAAGAAATAGTTCAGCATTTTGGGAAATGCAGTTACATCACTCTCACATTTGTACAGTAAATGTGAGGATAGAGCCAGCAGCTGCTTAGCTTAGCATAAGGAGTGGATACAGGGTAAAGGTCCAAGTGAAATTCATTTAAAAAGCACATTTAAAAAGAATTTAAAAAGAGTTGAACCAAATGGCTGTACAATGAAAATAGCAGGTCATAAAACAATAAAACGCAATGGTTACAAGTCAAATAATAAGAATTAAAGGTCACAACACAAAATGAGATGAAGTAGAGATTAAATGGTTCGACTTTACTTGAGTTGAATAAAAATTAGAAGAGAGGGAACTTCGACTTTAAAGCTTTTAGCAGGTCTTACACTAAAAGGTAAATTGTTTCAGACATGAGGGGCAGCCACCACAAAGGCTTGATCGTCTCTTATTTTGTGCCTTGATCATCCAAGAGCACCTTGTTGCTTCACCTCAGTGCTCTAAATGGGGTACAATAATGCAATAGTTCTGCTAAATAAGGTAGTGCCAACCCATTTAAAACCTTAAAAACAACAATAAAACCCTAAAATCATTCCTGAAATGGACAGGTATCCAGTGGAGGGAGGTCAATACTTTCTTTTTCCCATCAAAAAATGATCATACACATTTTGTAACAGCAGCAGACACTCAAGAGAGGATTACAATAGTCTAACCTAAAGGTAACTTTTTTTAGAAGCTTTGGGACAGAGATTGGCGTTCACCTTGGTTCATCTGTAATTGAAAAAAGCCAGTTTTGACCCTTGAGCTGATACATCTGTGAAATTTGAAGGACCAGCCCAAGGTTTTACACAAAAGATCAATTGTATGAAGCCAAAGAGCCAAGAGTGCCTTCAGGGTCATCCATAAGGTCCTTAATCCTATTTCATATGGACTGCAACCTTTTATATCCATCCAGGTTTTAATATCTTTTAAGAAATCCAGCAAAGGCTGCATTCAGACTTTTAATTTTTATAGACACACCTATTCCTGTATAGTCGACAAAACAGAGAAAATTACTCTTGTATTATTTAAAAATGGACCCCAAGGGTGGCATAATCCACCTAACAGCACCTGTAAAGCTCGATTTTTACAATACATTATCTGATTTATTTTATCCAGATGAAACATAAGGGGTAAAAACATCACATCAACCAGTGGAGACTCCAGGACGTAACTGTTCCTTGCTAAGGATTAATCGAGCTCATAACCCCTGTAAAATGTTGTTTGTTAGGAAGTAGCACCAGCATTCCTCTAGAACCACAAGTTGTCATTTTTACATTTAACTAGAAACAATGTGTGAGCGGTTTTACAGTGCCAGCTAGATGTTTTTCCCTGCTTTCATGCTTCAATCATACTTCTGTCATGTATCATAGTAACAGCAGCTATGAGCACACACTCTGCTGATATGTGCCTCATCAAAAAAAAAAGGTTATGAACCATGTGAACTATTCATTGGTCAAGATGTGTTTTCTGCTGCACATTTCTGATGAAGAAATTAAAACGACGATGACATGAAGCAAGTTGAAGAGACGCTCAGTAATCCCAGTATCAGTGCCTAAATGTTGAACTGGTTTTTTAATTAACTTCACATTCCTGAACATGGAAATCAAACATACTGACACTCCATCCCTGGCAAGTAAACAGATTGATTTTTCAGAATAGATCTATTGTTATGTGTTTGCAATGTGCCTTAGATGATATGGCTAAAGGTTACGGATCATATCTATACTATTTATTGAACAAGATGTTTATTTATTTTTTTCTCCAGTGTGAAAATACTGTACTGTAACTCAAGAGAGAATAAATACTAGCTTTTGTACAGAGCGTGGTGTTATTGGTCATTTGGGAGTTCAGTGGGAGGGGAGAATAAAGAAATGCTTATGGGATTTTTGTTTGCAATGGTTTTAGTTTTATAGGGATGGTTTCGGGTGATTGGCACGAGGGGAGAGGAGTTTGGGGTCGGGGCGTTTCCTGAAAAACAAAGGCCGGCTCACATTCGTGGCAAAAAAAAATGGAGCGAGAGAGGCGGGGTATGAGAGAGTTTTTATTTGTCTGTCCCGGTGAAAATTTACGATCTTTTTCCTTTTATCTTCCCACCTCCCACTTTGCTTTCCTTTCTCATCACACTATCTCACGAAGCTCCTCTTCCGCCCAAAAACACCCCTCTGACCTGTGGCAGTGAGGGATTTACATGAGCAGGTACAAACACACCCCTCGTAATCCCACCAACAGGCCCCGCTCTCTTGTTGTGTCTGCGATTCAATGCCACCTCTTATCGTTTTTTGTTTTTTTTGCCTTGTGTTCTTTTATCGCTTCCTCACCTGTTATCGTTTCTCTTCCTACCTTGTTTGGCTTTATTGCTCTCAACTATGTTTTTTTCCCACGTGCTCTGCAGCTCTCTGGCTCCCCCTCCTCCCCTCAGGCCAGATATTAAAGGATCAATGAGAATCTCCCCAGCATCACCTCCGAGCTACACACCTGCACATAACCGCACACTCCCACCCTGACGCATACGGCCACAAACACACAAATGAGGACAAGTTTGCTGTCAGACAAACACATGAATGAACCTCAAAAGCAAAATAAGTGTGGCAGGGACTCTGTCAGCACACTCATGACTCGAAAAGGGTTAACACTGACACCAACATTACACATATGTATACACATATACAGGAGGTGTTGTGTGTGGGTTTTTTTACATTCAGTAAGCAGTGACTGAGGGGCTGCCAGTGCTCAACAAAGGCAGCTTTGTCGGGCCGATATGTGTGTGTGCGTTTATCAGTGTGTGTGCGTATTGTTTGCCCCTGTGTGGGCTTGCAAGCGCAGCACGTGTGTGAATCATTATCTCGATGTGTCAGAACTTCGCTGGAATGAGGCTTGTCATGCATAGCTATCTAACAGCCATCACTCACTGTTGTCTCCCTCGTTCTCCTTCTGCCTGTCTCTCTCTGTCAGCGAAGCAGAGACAAATTGCTGTAACTAATACGTAACAGGATAGCCGAGCCCTGTAAGTATGACTCAGCTGGCAAGTCCTTCGATAAGAACAGATACTGAGTGACAGGGCATTGACATTATGGGCTTGTTATTATTAGGCAGCTGCTGACAGAAAAACGCTCAGAGACAGGCCTGATTGACAGGCTGTGATGTAATACAGCAGAGGAGATGTGGGCCATCTTGTTGAAGAACTTTTATTTGAAGAGCTCTTCTTTCTTCTTTGATCCCTCTACTTCTCTACACTCCACCTTTCACTCCTGAAAGAAAACACTAGATCTTCCTCTCTCCTTCATCTGCTCTTTGAGGTCATATGATTCGATATGCAAGGTTGCTTTGTCCCCCCAGTATACACCAGTCAGCGATAAAATAAAACCTCTAACAAGTGAAGCCTGTTGGGAAACCTTGAGCCCTGGCATTAATGTGGATGCTACATTGACACACGCCTACCTGATGACAGTAGTGTCCCCCAGCAGGATAATGCAGATCCAACATGGATCAAGGAACATGACCAAGAGCCAAAGGTGTCGACTCAACCTCCAAAGTCTCCACATCCCAGCCCCATGAACCAATCAATGGAAGCCCCACTTCATAACCCACAGGACCCACAGCATCCAGCATCAGACCCTACAGGACACCCATGTCCAAACTCCAACAGTTCAAAACTATTTTTTTGCAGCATAGAAAATATTAGACAGGTGGTTTTAATGTTATAGCTGATAGGTGTATCATGTAATTACAGCCCTGCTTTTAAAACAGGGAAGCTGCAGCGAAACACCACAAATCAAACTCAACCAACAATGTGCCATCTTGTCCATTCAAATACAAGCACGCTTCCCTGGAGATTACCTTCTAACAAGGACACCACATTTTTACTGTCTGCCTCACAATCATGTCATGACAAAAGATGGAATAATAATTGATGCAATTACTACTAACTGGCATCTGGTAAACACAGTAATTTGTCGCTCAGACTGGATTTTCTGGATCCTATTTCACATTGTCTACTGGTACCTTCAACAACACCCCCACCTGTCTCTTTGATCTGAATCCCCACAAAGCGAAGCAGTTCACCGTTTGATTCTGAGGAATTTAGTTTCTGTGGTTTTGTTCCCCTGTTATATTCTGTTGCTGCTCTGATGCACACAGTTAAATAAATTATCCTCAATGTAAAAAATCTGTATGGAAAAATGAAGAAAAAAAAGGATTAAGATTCCAGCAGCCCAGGAGCCAAAAAAAGAGGAAAATATATAATAAATAATAATAATAATAAATAAAATAATAATAAGTTTTTCATAATTTCCAAATAAAAAATTCAGACCTGATTTTATAACATATCAGGATTGTTATTATTATTACTATTATTATTATATAGATTGATAGATATAGACATAATAATAAAAACTGTATTTTGACAGATTACTCATGTTTAATATACGTCAATAATCTAACCTTTATTGATCCCCTTGGGGAAATTCCTTCTCTGCATTTGACCCATCCTATTCAAAGTTAACCTTAACTATACATACTAGGAGCAGCGGGCTGCCGCGGTGCAGCGCCCGGGGAGCAGTCAGGGGTTAAGGGCCTTGCTCAAGGACCCACAGTGGTGGTGACTGGGACAAGCGGTCGCTCTCACTTTCCCACCTCAACCTCTTGCCAATCCGGGGACTCGATTAG
>OMNN01083013.1:34521-44612 GCA_900302755.1 Chromis chromis | reverse complement strand
CCCCAGGAATCCACAGGATGAAATTACCGTAATGACACTATATTGGCTGTAAAGCGCAACGACATTGCCATTATGGTCATTATGGTAATTTCATTCGTGCCCCCCCAGGAATCCAAAGGATGAAATTACCGTAATGACACTATATTGGCTGTAAAGCGCAACGACATTGCCATTATGGTCATTATGGTAATTTCATTCGTGCCCCCCCAGGAATCCAAAGGATGAAATTACCGTAATGACACTATATTGGCTGTAAAGCGCAACGACATTGTCATTACGGTCATTACGGTAATTTCCTTCGTGCCCCCCCAGGAATCTGCTGGATGAAATTACCGTAAAATTACCGTAATGACACTATATTGGCTGTAAAGCGCAACGCCTCAGCTTTCAAAAACCGTTTGATTTTTTTCCGATAGCACAAACGGTGACATATTCATGGTCGCACTAGGACTTAAAGGGTTAATGTTTATCATCAGTTTGAAGCAGAAGGCAGCAAACCCCTGAAGAATCTAAAACATGCTGCTTTTACCCACACAGACGTAAAATCTCGTGGAGATTTCAGGGGTTTCCAAAATGACCGCTCATTTTCCTAACAGCACGTGAACGCAGCGTAACGGCCGACTGCATCCCGCAAACACTGAGAACAGAGCTCGGCAGTGTTCCTTCCAGCTCCGTCCTCTGAACTGACTCCAGACCTGTAATCTGGATCTTCACACACTGCAGACCCAGAAACCCCGACCGCCTCCGTCACAGGCGAGGAGGAGGAACCGCAGTTTATTTTTGGCTCAGAGTTTCCTCAAACATCTCGGAGTCCGTCCGTCCTGAATCTAACAGCTTCAGCAGAGTCTGTCTGAACCCCGTGACCTCTGACCTTTAACCTCAACGCTGCAGGTCCACTGTGATGTTCAGGATCAAAGACGCTACTCTTTTAGATTATTTTACTCACCGAGGTGCCAAAAAGCCACATTTTAAACATGACTTCAGACACCAGCAGGAAAAGAAAGATCAAACTAACTGAGAACTAATCTGTCATATCATAGCTAGCAACTGAATTCTGTGGTTTGGGGACTAATTCAACAATTTAAATGACTTTGAACCTCCACAAAATAACTGTGCATGTATGTGGGCATTACAATCTGTGTTGTTTGTTAGCTAGCATGCTAATACTACAATAAAACATTCTAGAAAATAACTGCTTGCTCACCAAAGTCTGCAGTTTGGGGTGAACTTGATGTGAGCACTAAATGTACCTTTAGCTTGGTGGCTAATGTTAGCAAATCTTGTCCAACTGTTGTGGCTGGAATTGACTGAATTAGCAGTACAGTTTCCCCCTTCTTGCACTCTTTCTGCTAAGCTAGGCTAAACACATCCTGGACATACACTCACTCTACAGGACACAAAAACATTAAACTAAATCATCAGACTTTGCAGAAAACAAAATGTCTGACTGGTAAACTGTGAAGTTAGCAAGCGAACATGTCAGCTAGCTATGATTTGCTTCCACTAAAGTTAGCTTAACATCAACTTCTGAAATAGAACTGGAATGGAATTGGAAAAGGACATCAAATACTCTAGCTATCTAGCAAGAGAAGCTAATGTTAGCATAATTTTCCACTGCTGCCAACCTGAATTAGCCAGATCTTAAAGAGGATTTTGTGATTTTTGTCGCAAAAATACATTGGTAATGCTTTTTGTCTCCTTCCTCACCTTTTGATGGAGCTAGGCTAACAGTTCCACCCTGCATTCAGTGTTTGTGCTAAGCTAGGCTAACAGTTTCACCCTGCTTTCAGTGTTTGTGCTAAGCTAGGCTAACAGTTTTCACCCTGCTTTCAGTGTTTGTGCTAAGCTAGGCTAACAGTTTCACCCTGCTTTCGGTGTTTGTGCTAAGCTAGGCTAACAGTTTCACCCTGCTTTCAGTGTTTGTGTTAAGCTAGGCTAACATTTTCACCCTGCTTTCAGTGTTTGTGCTAAGCTAGGCTAACAGTTTCACCCTGCTTTCAGTGTTTGTGCGAAGCTAGGCTAACAGTTTCACCCTGCTTTACTAACACTTTACTTCACTAGCCCTAACCCTAACCCAAACCCTGAACAAGTGGAGTTCTATGGGTTAAAGTCTCAGCTAGAGAACTAGATACAAAATGTTAGCTCATTAGCAACCAAAATAGTATTAGTACTTATTAGTTTTCGATTGTAAGAAAACATTTTGCAACTGTTTTTTTGTAATTGTGATAGCTAAAAATACACTTGACATAGATTTGGTAAATTTTTCAATCTTTGATAAAGCTAGGCTAACAGTTTCCTCCTGCTTCCAGTCCTTGTGCTAAGCTAAGCTAAGCTAACACAGAGAAATTAAACAGCTAACAACAAAGAATCATAAAATGTTTAAATGTTACTTTAATAAACCCTGTAGCTTCTTTTCAGTTCATGTTAGTGAGCTAATATGTTAGCTATATAATGTTATAACCCTGCCTCATTAGCAGCTCAGTTTTTGTGATGAATGTTTATGACAAAACTTAGCTGCGGATTGTGAGACATTAATAGCAGCTCTAGCTTTAACAAGCTGTTTGGTGATTTTTGTAGCTAAATTCCTGATTTTTTCAGCAGATTTATGTGACTTTTCCTGTACAGGCAGCGCTAGGCTAGTAAGTCCCCGTACTTCCAGTCATTATGCTAACCTAAGCTAACCACATCTAGTGCAGCACATAAATGGTTTTCTTCAGGTGAGTCATTCAAAATGTGATACAAGCACCAAACTTGGCACAAATACTCCTTGGGCGTTACCTTTTTGAAAAAAATACGCCAGCCACCTGAAATTCAAGATGGCTGCCATTTTTTTTCAAGATGGCCACCATAACCAATACTGAATATTACTTTTCGCAATAAATATATACAGACTTGCCCAATATGGATGATTCTGGTACCGAATCATACATTTTAGACCCTGTAGAATCTGTTTTTTGGACTTTTGAATCAGAAAGAAGCTTATTTTTTTACATTAGTTGGGACTGTGATAAACTTACATAATGCTATAGTAGTGCGGTAGGTCTTAGGGTTAGGGTTAAATAGAAATAAGTGTTGTAGATGTTCATGTATCACTCTTAATAAAGTTTAGTTTCATATCATTGCAGATGCTTTGGGCTAGAAATGGTAGAAAGAAGCTCCCAAGAGATCTTAGAGTTGTATTTTTGGATTCCTCATACTTGAAAACCTACTTTTTAACACCAAGATCAACTAAACCGGTTACTGTAGTGAGAATCTGTAGTAAAATAGGCAATTTTTTATATAGCAATAGCAATATTTTTTCAAAAACATAACCCCTAAGGAGTATTTGTGCCAAGTTCGATGCTTGTATCACATTTTGAAAGATAGTTTCACTGATCTGCTGCACTATTAATAATTCTTTACTGCTTTAATACTTTCCATAAGATTATTATTTTTTTCTTCTAGATGACTCCTTAATAAGTCACACAGGTTGCATTATGTCAGAAAATTACCTTTATTAGAGCAGCAACGATTAATCAAATAATTGATTAGTTGTCAGCTATTCAAAAATCGCTAACTAAATTGCTAACTAATGAGAGAAAAAAGTCAAAATTCTCTGGTTCTTGAATTTTAATAATTCTTTCTGGTTTCTTTACTCCCATGATATATAATCTGTTCTTTGGCTTGTGAACAAAACATTATCTTGAACTGATCAGCATTTCTCACCTTCTCCTCCAGTTTTATAGACTAAACAACTAATTGAGTTATCGAGAAAATAATCAAATAATCATTAGCTGCAGCCCTAATTGCCACGGATGCAAGTTTGCATAATGTTTGAGTTTGTAGAAAAAATAAAGGCATTACTTCTGTCTGTCTGGACTGGGTGAAATGCTCTGAAGTACTCCCACTCACAGGAAGGCATACCTTTTGTACCGTCACAAACTCTCCTTTCGTGCTGTTTCCTCTGACATGTACAGCATTTCATAAGACCGTAGCCCAAATATGGGCATTTCCTGTCAGAGTGGGTGAGAGTCCAGGCAGCATCCTGTCACACAGGTAAAGAAGAACGGGCATGGATTAGACTACCTCTGAGGTGTACTGTGTTAACAGCTCCTGAATATGAGACGGTGTGCAGTGCTCTCTCAGCAGCATGTGCCTTTAACTGGAGAAAAGTTTAGGATGCAGCAGAAGCCTGCAGTCCAGCCTAAAGGCTCCAGTGACAAATGAATCATTCATAATGCTTATGGTGGAATCAGCATGTCAATTCAGCTGTCAGCCTGTGTGTGAGTGGGCTGGAGAAACAGTGTCACTTTGATGGATTCTTTCACTTCTTTAGGGCCCTTTATGAGTCTATGGGGAAGTTTGCTGGCATCCCAAACAAAGGCCAGTGTGTGTGCTTCCTCACTTAGCTGGGACTCTGAAAAAAGGGGCTCGACACCTGTAGCAAAGAGCTGTGCATCCACAAGTGTCTGTGCTGTGTTTGAGGGAAGAAACTGCACCCCTTTTTGGTCGCCTTAAAACACGTCGGGCCCCACAGTTTTTGTCGGACGCTGCGCAGTGTTTTTGCAGGTGTCCAAGAGATGCACAATCACAGTCTGTCTCCGTGTCTCTTCATTTGCTCTGATCAGGTGCCTCATTCACACTCTGTCGAATTCATTCACTTTGAAAGCACTCCAAGGCTTTGTTGCTCTATGATTTATGGAGTCATTTACTCGTTCCTTCACGGCGCATGGTTGGAACAAGGCCTCACATTTTGTCCAGGAATAGCTCTTGTACAGTGTCTCCTTGTGCAGTTACCTTTCTGAACTGTGCCAAATAGGCAATGTTCCCCCTGTGCACGCTTCCTATTGGAAAACTAGGTCCTTATCTGATTGTGCGGAACATGTTTTTTTTCTCATCAGCAACAATCAGTCGCAGAATCTGCAATTCAGACATTTCATTCTGGCTCCATTTCAGGGAGAAAAAGAAAACACAATTACATCTCTGTCTGCACCTCGATATATGTTGAAGCGCTTCTTTCTTCACGACAGATGAGTTTTGTTTTTTACTTTAAGATGACCTCATGGCACAGTTTAGAAAAACACTCTTTCCTGTGCATTCTCCTGACTGTGCACATAAAATTGATTTTTGCAGCTTTAAGAGGCTCCAATCTATTTTTAAAACAAACAAAACCACTTGCATGAATGAGCCAGGTTGGACCTAGTGACCTATTTGTGCTGAGAAATGGATAGAGCACGAAGAAAGAGGAAGCAATGGGAGGATGAAGAGGAGGTAGACATCATTTTTGAAGGGATTCGGGGTGGGCTGCAGAGGAAGTGGCCTCGGTGTGACCCACAGTGTGAGCCTCTTCCTCCAGCCGACATGTCTTTGAAACTGTTAGATGAACAGAGTCGCAGTGGTTGGAGGGAGGAGCAGCCATTCATGTGGCTCCTGATTAATAGTAACTCAGACCCCTTTGTGTGTGTCCTGGGGGGGTGATTGTAAGTCAATCTGTCTGTGCATAAGTCACTGGGTCAGTCTGAGATCCTGTCTGCCTCTACTCTTGATATATATTTAAACTGTCATAATTCTAACTTAAATGCTTTCTGTCGTAAAGGTCTTGTAACTGAATCTACTTAATGTGTCTGACTTTCTTAAATGCACCCTGGGGATTTAGGGAATTCATTCTCTCCTGTTCGTCTTTGTACACTGTAGCTCTGTCAGCAAATGTTTGAAAAACAAAACCAAAAGTACTTTTCCTTTCAGCAGCATAACTGGCATTTCTGAGGCCTGTTGTCACTTTAAATTCCCTGAGTGCAGCATCCCCAGTGGCATTACAGGGCTTTCCCGAGGCTTTCAGAGGGCTTAGGGCGCTCTTTTGGTTCATGAGGGGTGTTGGTGGGGGTTCACAGGGGTTGACATTATTCAAAGGAAATTAGACGTTATTTTAAGTTTTTCTTTTTCACATCATTTTCCACCATTATCCTCACCATAACTTGTGGAAAAAAGCCAACAGCATTTATGATACTTCTTGTCAAAGGAAATATCATATCATATCAGCTGTTGGATTAGCTGGTAATGATCATTTGTCTCACACCAATCACACACACATTTTTCCAAACACTAGTTATTGATTTGTAGGCGATTCCTGTTGCGAACTTTGCTTTCTGTGCATAGACCTCTCTCTGTTGTTTTCACATTTATTCTAATAGGTTGCCTAAATACCGTTCTACATTCATTTGTCTTAAGGCTGCACCAGAGTCTTTCTATTATAGGGAAAACCCTGCATTAGAATGCTTTCATGTTCTTTTGGGGTTTTTTAGTGGGATTTTACACAGTGATGAAATTGTTTCTTCTCTTTTGCAAGTTTCTGATTCTTTTTTTAACTCATACATTTTAGTTTACTCATCACATGTGTGATGGGGTTTGAGGCTTAAAAAGTCCTGTTGGTTTGGGAAATTTAGGATCCAGTGTTTTTTTTTTTTTTAACATGACCAATATTTGGATAAGTCAGAACTTTTTGGCCTGTGCTGGTTCCTTTGTTTAACATTTATTTTCATTAAACTGACTCTGGTGTCCTCTTTATGGAAGTCCAACGCTACATTACTGGAGCTAATTGGCTATAGGTGAGGATTTCCAAATATGGCGATATAATGAGTTCTCAGCAGCGAGACACAATTTCACATATCTCTGTGTCGATGATATGATTCTCTCTGGTCTTGGCCTTTGTCCTGACCTCGTGCCTCTTCCCGCTCAGTCTTCACTGAGGCCTTCAACTCTGTCATAAAGTGACCATAAAATCAGTTACCTGGACTTTGAAACAATAGCACAATAAATTCCTGCATAGTTTTATTCTGAGAATTTAGTCACGATCTGATACTGCTAATGGCTTTAGAAAAGGCAATACATGGATAGACATCAAGTCTAATAGGGCTTCACTCTTTGGACCTTTGTCAGTAGAATAATATCATAAATATGCATTCGTCACAGTGACTGCTGCATTTTTCTAAGTAACTCGAGGAACTGAACATCAGCACTTCTCACTGTCTTCTAGAGACACTTTTTACCAGCTTGTTCCTGTTTTTAGAATTAGTGTGTGTTCTCTTGCATGGGATCTTCTCGTGCAACTTGTCTCGAGTCGTCATGTGTAGTAATCAGCCCTCTTTCCACATGCCTGTCATTCCTGTCCCTGTTTGTTCAGAATGTCCCTTCTTGGTTGCAGATAATGTGGATCATTGGGTTCTGAACTATAAGCAGTCAGTGCTTTAGATAAGAACACTATGAGACCACATGACTTGCTGACTTATTCCACACATCCTGTATGCTGGAGGAAAGTTCAGGTGTTTCAGAGTTATTTCTGTGTAAAACTGGACAAAAGCTTGGCTCAGGTGTAGTTTATGACTCAGAAATTTTTATATGACTTCTATCCCTCTTTGTGCGATTTGGATTTCCCCTCTACTGTACTGTGATATCTGTAGCCCTGTTTCTTTCTCCCTTTCTCCAAGTTTCCTTTATTACTCAAGTAAAGGAAACAGTTCAGACTGAAACAGAAAAAGATATCCACACTGTCCCTGTTGGTCTGTTGAACTCTGACCTCTAAGGACAGAGGTCAGTAGTTGTAGACAAATAAATTTCACCGTGAGCACGACACACTAAAATAGTCGTAGCTTCTCGGATATCCACTGATTGAATGAAGCAGCAGCAAAACATTGACTAATGCGATGGGAGTGCACTAAAATGTGGATGCAGGTGCTCAGTGTTTCCTTATTTTCAGCTTCAGTTGTGCTCCATTTGCATTTATGGCCAACAACTCTGGTTGGAATAGCAAACGTCTGACAAACTGCAATAACAGAGTAATAAATACACACAAATGTATACAATGATTCAGCAAAAAGGAGTTAAAAATAGCATAGCAGAAACCAAGGACAAATATATGAATATCTGTGCACTGACATGATTTACACATATACTCTACATACACAGTTGTGCAAGTCTGTCATTAGGGAGCTACTTTTCTCAGATGTTTTTACTAAATATATATATTTTCTTGCTTAATCAATCATTGTCTGGTCTCCCATTGCCAAAGGTGACATCCTTAATTTTTTTGTTTTCCTCAAACAGTGGTTGTTAATATTCTTTTTTCATGATAGCGATTGTCTGTCTCACAATGAATCAAGAGGCTTCACAGCTTTTAATCTCTTGTCTTTTAACAGCAGTGCAGAGAATCTCTATATCTCTATATCAGAATTCAATGTTGGAATCTCACAGGTATATGAAATGAAAATGGATTTTTGTAGAACTTTTCTGACAGTATAGAAAGCTCTGTTTGCTTTCTCTCTAACTTTCTAACCTCTGAGCCTCCTGAAAGAGGAAATCATGCAGCTGGCATTTTTCCACCACTAATCCCTTTGTCCTGTTTGACACAGCTGGCGGCCTGTTATTGGTTTGATTTCTCTGTTCCTACTATTGTCTTTAGAGCATGCTCAATAGGAGAGTTATTAGCATCTTTCAAGCCTCAATACTATAAAACGCACATCAGATATCCACTCGAGTAACCTGGACTTTGCACCTTCTGACACACGTAATCTTTGTCTGACACACACATACATGCCCCCTCCCCATTTATGTCACCCTCTGACTAATCCCATTTCCTCTTTACATGAAAAACAAACTCCTTTACGACCTTCATGTTGTTTTCTAATGACTTTGTGACGTCCAAGCCATTATCAATTATTCCATCCATGCAGGTTGTTCTTTAGCCCTCCCTACATCAGGTCCAGCAGGGACACTGTGCAATATGTGGACCAAACACTGCAGACCTTTGGCCTGCTTTACTGCACCTTTGCTGCAGTAGTAACGTACATGTAGTCAGTCCAGCTCAGGGGTGGAGACTGGAAAGACTGAATACGTTTGTTTATTGTTCCATATAGGCAGGGCAGTGTTGGGTCACAAATGGAGATCCATTGTGTAGTATCTCTCTGCCTTCGTCATGAATAGTAGCTTTCAGAGGCGAGGGGGACTGAGGCGAAAGGCAAAGCACTCACAATAGCTTTAAGTTTTATAGCGTTCCTGTCGTCAGCAGCAGATTTTTGGCATGAGACCAAATGCAACATACACACAGCTGCACAGCTTGCTTTCTCCAGCTGAACTCTCTCCATCACACACACAAACTCTTATCTCTGCCCGAGTCTCAGTCGCAAGCACACTGCTCTCTGGCCCACCATTCATTCCTTCCCTGCATCCATTTCCAGCAAGCTCCACTCGGCCTGCACTAAGCTTTCTTTTGTGCAGTTTTTGGGACAACAATGCTGTTTGTTTTCTGAGGGCAGAGCACAGAGACGCTGCCTGCCAGCCTCTCTGCCTAGGTCGCCCGTGTCTCCTACATGTCACTCTCTGTGCGTCTGCAGTGACGTCTGAAGGGCATTATCTGCCACAGGCCTCTGTTTGTTTTGGGCTGCGCTCTGCTTGATAATGGGCCATTACCAGGGAACCAGAGGCTCATAGGAACCTCCGTGGAAACTGGAGAGGCCTTGCTAATCTTGGTGACACCTAGCTGGCATGCAGACTGGTCATACTTAGCCAAGGTTTGGGGTAGCTTTTAGCGGAAACCAAGTCCACAGCAGCCACAAACAACACAGACCTGTCGGCTATTTTTAGTGCATACTCTAGCTGCTAATGATATCACTGAGACACTGGCTGGCCTCAGCACCAAACATCCTGCTCCTGGATGTTTGGCATTCTGTGTGTAAAGCCAGTTTATTTTGTCTGAATACTTGTTGAGCATCAACAAAGACTTTTACATAATTAACTCATTATATCTGGCCCCTCCTGTGGAAGGAATGCAAGGAGTTCAGTTGACAGTTGCATCAATGGAAAGAAAAGGCATTTCCCTGTTTGTGTTTGTCACCCTTCACTCTCACTGTCAGTCATTCTTTAGATGTGTATGTTGTGGTCTGTTTTGAGGTCTCTTGCGTTACATAAGCCACTAAATTAGCCACTTATTTATGTCATTGGATTCCCTTTAATCATTTTATCTATGTCAGCCCTTATGTCACAGCACTATTAACTGCACTGTTGATATGAGTGTTTGCTTAAAGCTGCAGCCCAAGGTCGTCTCTAGTCTGAATGCTTAG
>OMNN01083013.1:0-34457 GCA_900302755.1 Chromis chromis | reverse complement strand
GTTACAGTACAGTGTTATGTTCTGGCATTCCTAAGCTGCCCCCCACACCTGCTGCAGGTATCCATTAAACCTTCACTTGCATATACTGCACTTACTTGACATTCCCCCTGATATTTAAACCACACTGCACCCACATTTAAGGTTTACACAACTGATAATTTGCAATCTCGACAGTAGGCTGACAGCACGGCCTATACCCTACTAGCTTCAAATAGCTTGCTCAGCAGTTCAGGAGCCAGATTTTCCCATCTGACTCTCTGGTGTGTAAGAGAGGTGAAATAAGTCAAGGACAGAATTTGGGCTGTTGTTTTAATGGTGTGAAAATGCATTTTTAATTCCTCTGCAAATGCATGTGTATCACAGAAAAGTGACAAAAGAACAAAAGTCAAGTTTTTTTTTTTGTCGACTGCAATCAAGCAGCGAGTGTGTAAATTGTAAAACCTAATTAGGATTGGCATTTTTTCCCATCATGGAGTCATGCTTAATCTTAAATACCAGAGTGTTACTCGTCCTCTGTGTTACCACTGTTATCTGTCATTATGTCAGGCGGTCACAGACCTTGACATGCTGCTAGTGGTCTATCCTGTATGTGCCAGTCAGTCATGTTCACACAATCCTGTCCTAAAAAACATCATGTCTAAGGACACTGATTCACTGAGTTGCTATCTAATGGATGTAGCTTATCTAACTTGACATGCAGCTTTTCCTTGTATCTTGTAGTGCTTTTGAATTGGCTTCATAACAAACTGGGCTGACTTGTAATTCCTGCAGCAAAACCTGTCAGGCATCTAGTCTGTGCCTGAAACAAGGAATCATTCATAGTTTATTTGGACAGGAATGAGCCTCAAGTAATTGCACATGAATTTAGGATTTAGAAATCCTGAAGAAATGAGTCCAGTCTAGTCTCCTGTCTAGACACTATGTGACTGTGCTACAGTATGCTGGATTGTTTTTTCTTTATCCCATCGAGCCACAGAACTTACAGGATTGTGCAGTTTGCCAGATTCTGAGAAGCTACACTATGCGGGTTTGACTTTGAGGCTTTTTCTTGGTAATACAAAAATAACACAGGGTTGTGTTATTTGCAGCACCTTGTGTTTAATCTGGGCAAGTTTCCATTAACCCTTGAACAGTCCTTCAGCTTTTCCTGGAAATGTTTGCTTACACAGGAATAATGGATGCCCGTCAGCCAATTGCAAGCAGGTAGTCTTGACACAAGAAAAAAGCACTGAATTTCCGAGTGCCCTTTGTACTGAATGCACAGGCAGTGACCTGGGTGGAGTCCTGTCAGCTTCACTTATCTCAGCAGCCATACCTGGAGTTCTGGGGGTGGAGCTGCAGCTCTGTGTCTTGTCACTGTTCCCCTTAAAGCAAACATGGTCTACATACATTTCTGCTTCTGTATGTTGTTTACTGTAGGATGTAGCCAATAAACCTTGTGTAAACTGTCTTCATTACTCTTGCTGTAAACTACAGCCGCTGCAAATAATTGTATTATTATTATTTAATACAACAGTTTATCATTTATTTAATCCACGTAAAGTCACCGAAATAGTGGAAAATTACAATCACATCTTCAAATGTCTTATATTCCCCAACAACAGGAACTACAGCTAGTAAATAGTTGCCAGTTACTCGATTAATGAGCTCAAATTATTAACCAATTACCAAAGTAGTTGCTGCTGATATCGTGCTATCTGGCCAAACAAAAATCACAATTCTTCTTACAGATTTAGTTAAGGTCATGTGAACAAGTGATTAGTTTCCTGTATACAAAGTCTGTCACTTCACCTCAAGCCTAAAGGCCCAACTCACAAATCTCTGCACTCTGATTTTATTCTGAACATTTTAATTGTACATGGTGGTTTATGTCTCTCTTGGTCTGACGCTTCTTTTACAAGTAAAGTCGTTGTTAACCAGCTAGCTCCAGCCCATCCTATCCCATCTTCTGCTCACTGTCCAGGTTGCTGTTGGGGCAGTCCTTATTATAATTTAGCAGTCTCTGGCCAGTTGGAGTCCGTTTGTGTTGTCCCACAAACGGACTCCAACTGGCCATCTTGGACTGCAGGTGGCAATGGTAGTGGACAATATTATCCCTGACAGGCTTTATGGTGTTTTTGTTCTGCTCTGCAGCATTTGGGAATACCCATACCAATACCATCCTGTATAGAATGCCAGAAAATATTTTGTATGTCCCAATACATAGTATGTCAAATATAGTGTGCAAAAATACCAGGATGTCCTACTACATCTGGTCAGATTTTGCAGTATGCAAGACGGCATGCTGTTCTGACCATTCTGACCCACAATCCTCTGCACAGTTACACCACATATGTCGCTGTGTATCGTCAGGGTATAAGCTTGAGGTGCTGAGAGCGTGCAGACAGATGACGGCACATTCTGCCCTACAGACTGCGATAGTCAAAATTCAAGACTCAATATTGTAATGAAGTAGTATGTCCCAATTGTATGTATGCTTCATGCAACCGTATGTAGTTTGTGAGGGCAGCTGTCGTACATAATGAAAGTAAAAGAGAAAGCATACGATAAGTAATGCAGCCATAGTTTCACGTGAAACAGTTGTACAAGTTTCTTCTGAAAAGCAGATCATATGCCAAGTTGAGAGTGTCCCACATAAAAAATCTTCAGATCGCCCCACCTAGTTCCTCCTGTTGTCACTTTTCTCTTGGTTGAAGGCATTTTTTTGTGCAAACTAAGCAGGACAGATTAGAGAAGTGTCAGAGAATAAAGATTGTTACTGACTATAATGGCAAGGCCCATCAGGAGAGGCAAAAAGGCATATTTGAGTTCTAGCAAAATTACACAAGTACACAGTAATATTAATGAAGAGTAGTTTTTAGAAGGATTACAGATGTTTCCCGTAGTTTGTGGTTTAGATCACTTATGATACACCGTCTTAAGCATCCTCTGGTCTCCGGAAGTTTCTGCTGACTCTGGAAAACAACATCACCTCAGAATTGGCAATGTTCACTGCCTAACAGCAGCTTCCAGACAAACCAGGGCCTGACAGTTCCTTCTTTCTTACTCTCTCTTGGGAAAGTAGTGATGTCACTCTGGTGGTTCTCAAAGTATGAACAAGTGCAAGCCCACAGCCTCTCCACCCTGCCTCACCCTTTCTCTTTCTCAGACCAAGAAACTCAGCAGCGAGAGTCTCCCCTATGGTTCTGGTAAACACAATCAGACTTTACTCAGCAGCAGGACTGATGACTGAGTATTACTGACTTTGATAAGCAGGGTAACTATGTGAGAAGAAGATAGTGTTTATAGTAAAGCAGGAGGGACTGCACAGTGGCTCTGATCAGATCAGCATCAACCTGAAGTACAGGGTCGTGTTGTAGGTGCAGCAGGAGACGGTTTTTCATTGAGCTGGAAAAGTGCTGACTTTAAAAGTATGAGAAGGCTACTTTTAGCTTTGCCTGCAGACTGGGAAACTCCTGCTTGCAGGGGGAGGGGTGTACATGAGAGAGATAACAGAGTTGTGTGTGTGTGGATACACAAGGGAGAACAACCAGTATACTGGCTTGTGGCTGGAGCCAAGGTCTTTGAACTGTTTTGTTCAAAGCTGCAGACATCTGTCTGCATATTGCCTTTCCACAACTCACTGTTCTTTACTTTGCTGTTGGATTATAAAGTCAGATGCCAGGCAGTAGATATTGCAGGGTTTTCAAGCATGATCACCAGTGTTACAGGCAATTACGTGCCCATTTTTTCATTTGGATATAAGCAGAAAAGAAAGTAAAGTTCTTGTGCACAATCTTTTAAATGCAGAATGTGCACAAGTAGAACAACACAATGAAAGAGCAACTCATGCATCTGTTTACACATGCATCAGTTGCATGTGTAAACAGATGCACTATCAAGTTCGTGAAATCTAACTTCTGATAGATTTCATGAACAAGTGATTTTGCACACATCAGCAGGACACAGAAAAGTTTGTTACCTTACAGAGAAGTTAGCCTGCAGCTCTTTTCTGGCTCCTTCTCGTTCTGTTAGCTGCAAAAATAAAGCATTAGATGATGAAAAAGATTGTTGTCTTGTGGCGTCAGCAGAATGTTCTGTTTCCATTAGCGGTAATTTAAAACAGCTCTGACACGCTATTAAAAGCGCGAACAATAAATACTGAGGCTGAGACTAAGATAAAATTACAAACGGTAACACGGATTACATGCATTGTCAAGGGAATTTAAATCCAGCGTGGGAATGATGGACTCCACTCTCTCCACTAACATTAAGGACTACTATAATTACTGATTGTGAATACATGAAATCACTGTTGCTGCAGAAATGCAGACCATAAGTAGTATCAAAAAAGGGTTTGGCTTCTTCAAATTAAGGATTATACCTTTAAGAGGAGCCTAGTGTGTAATATAGACCTTTCACTGCATCCAGCCATTCTCATAAATAGTTCACAGCAAGTCATTTACTATCATCTCGCTACCACGTTAAAAACTCCAAAGAGGCTTGTCAAAGCAACAATTACACAGTGAGTTCAGGGTGGAACAAGCTCCTCTGGCCTGCATGTCAGCAATCATGCCTCAGTGACATTTGCAGATGCTGTGTCTTTCTGTTCTTGTATAAGTTTAATAAAATGTATATGAGCTTGTGTTTTTTTTTTGTTTTAGACTTGCATCTGCACAATAATTGGATCAGCCAAGTGTTACACATGTTTCAGCTCCTCTGTGACCTACAGTTACCCATAGCATCTTTCTTTGTGTATGTCTACAAAGTCATTACTGATATGGTTTTTCAGGGCCGGTTTCGATACAGATTGTTAGTAATCAGGGAGACAGATATTTGGAGCCACTGTACATTTACAGTAAAACTGAAAATGTTGCTGTCAAAATTTATAATTGCTGAAAAGCCTTTGTTTTATTATGTTCTAAATGTGTTTAATGTGGAGAACTTTACGTTATTTATCTTTCAGTGTTGATAGCAGGTTATTAGATGAAATTTAAGCAAACATATTGTGCTGTGGGCAAGGTATTGCTCGAGGCAGGAAATTAGTTTAAAAACATAATAAGGGTCATAAAGATGCTGAATATATAACTGATAATCAGCTATACCCTTACTATTTATGTGCATCTTCATAGAAGCATAATTCCAGTATTAGTCTGCATAAGTTCTACCCAAGACCTCTACATGTTATTGAGGTCATTATGACCACTTGTTAAATCTACAGAAAAATGTGATCTACGATATACGTTACAATTTTTCCACTGAAATTGATCTAAGATTATTAACAGGCTCTGTCAATAGCAATAGTAACAAGCCGTCTGGGCCGCTATCAAAACAGGCAGCAAGGGAGGCAGTAAACCTTGCGAACTGTGGTGGCGAGGTGCTAAAAGCTAAAGATTGAGCCGCGGCCATGGATATTCAGGTCCCAATAATGACGAATATACGTTTTTTGGGTGGGGTAGGCGCCAAAATTTAATCATCTGTTCTTTGTCCCATTATCAATATTTCCTGAAAATCTCATCTCAATCCGTTCATGACTTTTCAAGTTATCTTGCTAACAAACAAACAAACAAACAAACAAACAAACAAACAGACAAACGCCGGCAAAAACATAACCTCTGCTGCCGCTTCGCTTGGCGGAGGTAATAAGAGGAGAGGGGTAATTTACCTTTCTGTCATGTTGGGGTGAACTAAATAGAAGACTTTGGATGCATGATTCTTGCCTGTCTCTCACCGCCTCATGTTAGTCAAATGCAGCAGGCAACACTAATACCCTAGGGGGGTTTATTTCCATCAGTGTTACTTTATTACAAAAGCTGCTCCAGTCTAAAAAACCTCAGATACTCAGTGAAGAGACCACACAGACTGTACAGTTGACAGAACGGACTCTTCTTTTAGCCTTTAATGGCTGTCGTTTTTATTCGTCAGCAGCCAATTTAAGAGTTTTTTTTTGGGTCTGAGCTGCCGTGTAGTAACAGTGAGACACACACACAGTTTTTCATCTCTGAGTGTTGGTGTTAATAGCATTGACTCATAATGGCTCCCTGTTCTTGGCACTTTGAACGCTGTGCTAATGAATCGCATGTGTGCGGGTGGGTTAGTGTGTGTAAAGGTACAGCAGGGTGGTGGGGCCTCGCTGCTCTGTGCAGTAGGTGGTCCTGGCTGCTCCTGTGTGTGTTGTGCTGTAAAGGGGGTGGTCTTGTTTCTGATCCTTGGAGGTAACGTTTTTTTTTTTGCAGGGCTCCTATATGTACATGGTGGTTCTTAATGCCACACACTCATTGGTGCCCTCCCATAGAGTTTCAGTCAGACTGGTGGTGCTGGTAGCAGCTGGCATCACATCACAGAGGCTGCACAGTGTGACTGAGGTGAATCACTTTGGACGCTTTGCCTGCAAAAATCACTTCTGAGGGTCGGTGGGATTGAAGTCTCGCCGCTGCCTTCTGATACTGATACTTTGGCACGACAGAGCAGCGCACTATTAATTCTGTCGGTGAACTTCATCTTAAATTACAGCTGTGGAGGCCTCTTTGTCTCTCCCTCATGGCCAGGCTCGGTCAAGTGACAGATGGAGGCAGCCAAAAGTGTGAAAGGGCCATTTGTAATCGGATAATTAGCAAAGAACCACAACACTCCTTGAAAAATTAATAATATTCTCGATCTACAGTTAACAAAGCAGCACATTGTCACTTTGATTTGAATGCAGTCAGGAAAAGATGTTTAAAAACTCACAAAAATGAGCGAGCTTCTATAAAATATAATACGGCATATACCCTTCAATTATGCAATAATAACTTTTCCGTCATCCTGCCAGCAAAAGACGCCCTCCAGCTCAGGCAGGAGCGTCTTACTGGAGAAATACTGATGAAAAAAGCTCAGTGCCCTAACTCATCAAACCACCCACATCCAGCGTGTTTCATGACTTTATCATAACAGTTGACAAGAGTAAAATCTGCTCTGGTTTCATCTGCAGCTCTGTTCTATGATTTAAGATTATTTTTTCGGTGGCTACCTTTAATTGCTGTTAAACTGTTAAGCAAGCTTTAATTCAAGTCGTGCATTATCGACCCTCAAGTCTCTGCAGTGACGGTTTTCAAAAGAGACGAGTTGTCTATGTCTAATTTTGACTGCAGACCTGCCGTGTTAAGCCTATTTGTACTTCTCATGTTATCTATTAGTCATTGTTGTACTTGATCAGCAATTTTTGTATTGTGTTTGCATATTGCACAATTTATTAAACTATGCAATCTGGGTTGCTTGGCAGTGCCAGGACACACACATATGTACCTGGCAGCAGGAAATTTCCTGCTCAGTGTTTGAAGCAGGCGAAGTACAAAAGAAACTGGTTACTAAACTGTTCTACAGCTAAAGGACTGTTGTAGTGATCTCCAGCCAGTCAAGGATGTCATTGAGTTAATTTTTGTTAAAAAATGACCTTCAGTGGGACATTTGAAGTGATACAGGCATTTCAATCTGAAATGTAACTCCTGTAGACATTTTTATGGTTAAAAAGTCATCAGGCATCAAAAAGCATGAAGAAAAATCTAAACCTCTTCTTTTAGTGTAATTTAACTTAAGCACATGTCACTTTACACTTTACTGAAGTTTGCTAAATAAACAAATATATATCACTCAGCCGAAAAACCCATGCAAAGAAATCCTTTACTATAGAAATAAACACCCTCACTCATCATGTATGGAGGATGAAAGGATATTTTTTTGCCCTTTTTACCTGTGGTGCCTCGCCTTTATGACTAAGCTGAGAATGTTTCTTTAGGATGGTTGCTCACTTTTTTCTTTAACACCCTTTCATGTCTCACTTCCATGTTATCAATAACATTTTAGCCCTTTGAGTCATCTCTGGCTGTGTTTCCTTCCGAGTGATTACTTATCTTTAGATGGGAATAAAGCTCTTTAATCAGGCACTCCCTAGAAGTCAGAAAATGGAGATTTTCCTTCCCTTCCCATTTCCGTTTTTTGTCCTTATTCCTCCTTTAGTCTTTGTTCCTGAAATGAAGAGCAGTGCGAGCTAGCTACATCAGAGGCTGTCTGGAGGGACTACATCCTGCAGGGTAAACTGAGTGCAGACAGGGTCTAGCAAAATAAATATACAATCCAATATGTTGTGGTTTACTATAAAAAAAAGTTATGGTTGCAGTTACAGAGCCCTGATTACATCACACTCGTGCATCAAAATATGAAAGTTAAATATTTATTTATAGTATCAACTTTATTTATATATTTCCAAACCACAAGATTACAACGTGCTTTAACAATGAGACATATCTGGAATAAGGTTTGTGCACCGTTAATATTGCAGCCGATTGGTCCTGCTAACAGTATATGGAATTCGAACTGGAACCCAACAATACTTTTTTGTAAAGATCGTACAAGTCATTTTCTTGGACGTCACCCCATTATTTTTATTGCTCCACGACACTCCACTATGACTTCTGTCTAAAGGACCAACAACAGCACAAACATGAACAAGAATAGCCTACTTTTCCCAGTTTGAGACTCATTTTTGCCCCCAGTTGGCAGCTGACAGTTACAACAGGTGGACGTAATTTGCCTAGCGCCAACGCAGTGCCATGCTGGAGCCTTCACACAGGTGTGCTCTCTGGTGCCAAAGTTTGGTAGTAATTGATTTACCATGAATTGGTACTAGATAGTCCTGACCTAATCTGGTTGGCGCCCATAAAAGCACCAATTTTGATACCCAATCCTACCTGGAACACTAAACGTTGGCTAAAATAAGATGATCAGGTATAACCAGAGGCTGCCGTGTGAAGCCTCTGGTGAAGATTTTTGTATTGTGTTTGCATATTGCACAATTTATTAAACTATGCAATCTGGGTTGTTTGGCAGTGCCAGGACACACACATATGTACCTGGCAGCAGGAAATTTCCTGCTCAGTGTTTGAAGCAGGTGAAGTACACTAAGGTAAAACCAGAGGCTGTATGTAAAAATGAAGAAACTTTCTGTCATGTAATTCCATTTCCTGAACAGTGATTGTGAAGCTCAGTGTGGTGGCTTTGGCTTTCACCATCTTGGCAGCGCCTGACAACTCATAACTCCCTGCTAATCCAAAAATTAGCAAAGAGGTGGAGCACAAGTGGAGCTGAGGCAGGTCAGGCAAATGTCTCAGGGTTATGGACTTTAACAGCACCACCTGGCACTCTAAGCAGTCACACTGGATTTAATCACCAGCCTTGCGATTAGTGGACAACCTGTACCACCTGAACAAAAGCCACTCAGCACAACTATAAGCCTTCATACAATTCAAATGGGTGAGTTATATAAAAATTCACTCCATGTGCAGTTGTCGTGAAAGGGGAATTAGCTATATAGACCAAAACTGTTTTGGGACCAGGGTGTAAACCTGTTTGTTCCTGCTGTAAAGTTTGACATTTTAATATGGGAGTATATAGGGATTACACCCACTTTTGGAGCGAGCCTCAAGTGGACACTCAAGGAACTGCAGTTTATGCCACTTCCAATGGCTTCATTTTTTCAACTCATAAGGTTGCTGCTTGGTAGAACTCAGCAGAAACAGAGAAATCATGAAGTAGAGGCCAGCAGGAAATGAGCTAAAACCAGGACATCAATAAAAATGTGTTTCAAGAAGACTTTTAAAAACAGCTATGTTGTTCCAGAGCCGTGATGGCAAAAGCATGGCCGCCTTTTGTCTTTCATTTGGTATCAGCCTGAGGAGCCCATTTACAGAATCCTGGGAAACACTCTAACAACATGCAGATGGATCGCTGCATAACCAACACATAATACAGAGACCCCGTTTATTCAGTTACATTTGTAAAACAAACCTCACAGCCTGCAGAAGCATTTCTTGTGGATTTCACAATAAACTTCTGGGAAACTGTACTTGAAGCTTCCTGTTCACTACTGAGAAAGGGTTTTGGTGAAAGCGCTGTGTGTCACAAGAAGTGTGTTTTGCAAAAATGTTTCAGGAAATGTGCGCGTGTTTTTATGAGACACAGAGACAATAAAGGCAATAAAAGTAAGCAAGGGAGTGCAGGGGAGCGACGCTGGAGCCAAAGCTCCCACGTGGACTGTAGGATGTGTTCGGGCTTGTTCCCATCCAGTCTGTTAATGATTTGCAGGAAGTGGAAGCACAACTCAGACCCTCTGCAGCGCTTTCCTCCCAGACATCAGCCTCTCAGTCACATTCACTTTCTAACTCTAAAATCTTTGCATTGCTGGTAAAACACAGATACCTCATTAGGTTTTTAGTCATTTACTGTAAAGTGTGTCAGATTGTGTGCACTTAAAACTCATAATGCACTTCTTTTCACTACAAGCTCGCACGCACTTTAAACATAAAAATAATAATTTGCATATGGATGGCATGAGCTTTGTGTGCTTCTGGTAAAGCCACAATCCTGCAGGGGAAGAGGAAGCATGAAAGAATGTTCGTTGGTCCTTCATAAGCCAACAGCTCTATAGTTAGCAGCACATTCACCTGCAGAACATGTATTCAAATCATTTACTGGGTTAATATTAATATAACACTCTGTTGCTGAGAAACGAGATGTTTTTTAGCACATAGCTGCAGTTGTCGTCATCACGGCCAAGTTTGACACATGATCTCAAACAAATGTGGGTTTTCCTGCTTTAGAAACAGCGTTGAGGTGAATTCCCTGTTTGACAAGCTCACAGCTGTTTATATTGTCCGTCTGCAACCTAAACAGAAACCAATCATTTATATAGTAAAAAGCACAGAAACTGTTAAGCTCAGTCTTAATTGCTTGACATCAATTTTTTAAAAGCTGTTTCTGCAGAAAATTGTGTGATATTGTGTCGTATCTCAGCATGCGAAACCCATTGTATAGCATCGCTGCACTCATCAGTGTTTTCAAGCTTTTATCTGTTGTTCTTCATTGCAGTGTTGTGTTGCCCAGGATGTCTTCAAAGCCTCACAGTTCCAATAACATCGCCCATGCCCGGCGGACGGTGCAGCAGCTGAGAATAGAGGCGAGCATCGAGAGGATAAAGGTACAGTGCAACAATAAACCAGCCATTTTCCACGAATCTTCATTGTCTGCACTCGTCATTGTTCTGCTCGATCCACCTTATTATCTGTTCTGTGTTGTGTTCCTCCTCCAGCAGCAGCGTACGCTCCGGTTTTTGTCTGTATTTAGGCCAACGTCCAATTATTTCATGCCCATTTATACGTTATAAAGGCATCGAATTGCTCCAGATTTCTCATGTTAACTGCTACCGGAGATATTAAAGAGTTCGTAGACATAAAATACACAATACAATAGAAAATAGATAGTTAATGCTTTTACTAAGTAACATCAGTGAGAATAAAAGATGTCCTTAAAAGAATGAATGGAGGCGCAGGTGTAGGGAGAGTCCTTGCATCTGATTATCTGTTTGGTGCATACATGTGATTAAGTGGGTGGTAAGTCAGAAAGGTTTGGTATTAAGTGCAGAGCTTTACAAATTCACCAACACAATAAATAATAGCATCAGCTGTGATCGCACATGGAATTAAAGGGCCCATCTTCTGCTTATTGACTTTTTCTCTCCTTCAGTGTGTTTTTTAATGCATGAGAAGGTCTGCAAACTTAAACACTGAAGTCCACACTATTCTGTCCCACATACTGCTTTTCAGGCTTTTCTTCTGTTACCTATTTATGTCACCATCTAACACATTTGTTTTCATATCTGTGTATATCGTACAACATATACATTGACACTGTTATATCTGTGACAGGCCAATATCTGCCAACTGATATATCTGTCACACTCTAGTAAGCATTTTCTACTAATCAGAATCTCATGAACCTGTAAAAGTGCATAATATGGGAGCTTTATGGCACTCTGAAACATGTATTGGCTGATTGCCAACATTTCTGTCCTAACTTGCAGCCTGCTCTCTTTTTTTGGAGAAACGGCTAATAACTAACTCAACATACTTTTAGATATCCCAGTGTGAGAAACACCTGCTAGTTCTCTACTGCTCTAATTCTCAGATGCTTCATAAAAACAGGTCATATTTATCTTTGGATCGGCCTATTGTGTTTGCAAAGCATGAGTAATAAAAAAATAAAGTCACTAAATCCCTCCCCTCCCCTGTGTCTTTGTTTTTAAATGGTTTCTGTAGGTATCCAAGGCTTCTGCAGACATTATGAACTACTGCAGTGAACACGCCAGAAACGATCCTCTCCTCATGGGCATCCCTGCTTCAGACAATCCCTTCAAGGACAAAAAGCCCTGCACTATATTGTAGTGGATGCCACTTAGCCTTTATGTGTTTATTTTTTTGCTTATTAATGTTGCTGTATTCTTTTTGTTGGGAGGAGTTGAGGGGTGGACTGTGACCGTATTATTACCATGTGTTCAGCTGTTCTGTTAACAATTCAACCGTGATTTTCTCAAAAGCAGCAGTTTGTATTGAGCAAAGAAATGCTGTGCGGCTGCCCCGTTAGCCTGTAATATCCACTGAAACTGAGCTGTTCAGTTTGAACTCTGACCACTAACTAAACTTGAGTTGTGATGACATCGGGTACACGATGTTGCTTTAATATCGCAAACGTATATTATTTTCTGCATATTCTAACAGCAGTGGAACTTCTCAGTGATGGATTTGTTTCTTCTTCTGTGCACAGTCTCATCTCCAGCAGGCAGCGACTGTTATTTTTCTCTCTGGTTTGCCATAAATGGATGCATAGCGCCGAAGTTTCCCTCTTGACCTTTAGAAGTAAATCAGTTTGAGGTTAATTGAATAATAATACTAGCTTCAGAAACTAATCCCACCAGTATTTTACAGTTTGTGCAGTTCAAATCACTAAATTCAGAGTTCAGTGTTTATACAGAGCTTCTACTCTAATACTACCGTGATGTATTGTTGATAACGGCCGTAGCGCCTGGTGTTAAATAAATCGACAAAGTATTCTACAGCTGCAGCAGCTCTTACTGCTCCTCGACAATCTGCTTCCCATTTAATCCTATCTGGTATTTGCAGTATGATTACCTGGTACAGTATTCAGCTGATTTATTGAACTGTAATAAATTCCGCCTTTAATCACAGATCATCTTTGCTCAGATTCAGATTTTCAAGCTTTTGGAAAGTCAGCTGTCCATGTTAGGTAAAGAGCAAAAAAAATGCTTTATCACAGTGATTGCAGGGCAGATTTTTTAAACTGTTGACTTTGGATGCAGAACAACACTGTGTAATGAAAACTTTGGGACCAAGCCAAACCAACAATACTACATTTTAAAGCATCTCAATATTGTCTGAATAAGACACGTTTTAGCCATTCCTTCTGAAAACTTTATGTGGTACGTTTTTTTTTTTTTTTTTGGATGCTGACGACAAAAACGCGCCAGCAAGTTTTACGCACTGTGAGCCACGGCTACTCGCTCATCACAACAAGTGTCTTAGTCAAGTGAATGTGCACATCTTTGTCTTTTTAAGTGTCGTAGGTACAGGCGCAAATGTGTGCATTGATGATTAAACCACTCCTTTTTTCCCCAATTTAAACTATAACATTTGTGTTGGTGGGGGGGCTTCAGTCTAACATGTCCTGCATGTTGTGATTCGCTGGGGGACAATATCTGCTATGGTAAATTTAACAAAAAAAAAGAACAGAATAGATAGTATAAATTTAATTTTCTTCACTCTAAAGCCTTACTTATGTTTGCCTTGTATCATGAAGAACACTCTTAACAGGAGTACTCTCTTTAAAAAAAAAAAGATGTTTCTATAAAATGTTTTTATCTGTGGGATAAAAGTGATTTGTAACAATATCGTGCCATCTGTTTTTGTCTACATGTCACTAGCAAAACATGTTGAATCGTGTTTCACTTACCTGGTGCTCGGCTTTTTCAGCAATTTCTGTATTGTTGCCTTCTCCAAAGGGTACTTTCAGGTCTTCAAATCATCGAGATCTAGTGTTAATGTTCATTTGTATTTTTTATGATTGTCTCTAGCAGTCAGTTCTTCTCACTTGCAATAAATCAATCCTGTATGCCTCCTAAAGAAACATTCAGATTGCCACTGCCATGTCATGATTTCTGTCCATTCACAGCAACTCTGTAACAGCCTTATTGTACCATTGATGGATTAATTTAACTGTCAAAATCTGCATTTTGATAAATGTCTTTATTAATATACCAACCTTTGTATGAAGACTTAACTAAGATTAATAAAGTGAAACATTCCTACAGTACAATACTGTACTAATATCTCAATAAAAATGTGTTGTGTTGCACAGTTGGAAGAGTTGGAAGACCACTGTCTTGCTACTACACATCCTGACATTTATCCACTAGAGAAACCTTATTTGTTCCCACAGTGTTTCTGGAGCCGTTTCCTCTCATTAGTTGTGTATTTACGGCTCACTCGGGTCATCTGCCTTCTCACCAGGCCTGCCAGAAAGCAGAAAACACAAGAGCTTAATATAGAATGTACCAAACCCCGATTTCCGCTCTTGGAGAGTGAAGTAACTATTTTGGGAAGCTGTCTTTTTAGCCTGAGAGTCTGTTTTCTTTCTCCGCCGGTGGCCACTTGGGTCTCTCCGACCTTGTTTCTGGCCAGCTGGTGGATGCACAGCTTGTTATATATTCTGCTGGACACAATGGGAAGATCACACAGGAGTAACATATTATCACCTATTGTAAAAAACTGCAGAAATACTGACACAGCTCTCACACATAAAAACAGGTAGTGGTGAAATAACAATGCCACCTATTAGTTATTGTTGTCTAAAATCTAAATGGACTGAACTTTCCTCTTGCTGTTTTCTCACGGATTGTGCTCTCCCCTGAAAGGTCAAGTGTCACTGCAGGAAAAACCAGGTGCACAAGTGTTCAAGAACTTCTCATTGAATGCTAAAAATAACAAGGCAAATCATAATGCTTTAAGCACAAAGATGTTCCTGCACAAATATCTCTGTATAAGCATGAATGCCCCTGCAGCACACCCTCTGCAGTAATCCCGGCTTGTCATTGTGCAGCAATGTGAGAATCAGAGGGGGCGTACGGCCAGCGGCTGGCAGCCCGGCTCTCTCAGCATGTGCCCCACTGTGAAACTCTGTCCTGGCAGTTACAGTGTCAGTGTGTTGGAATGTGCTGATGTGGGGGAGAGGAAGGGGAGGGAGGGTGAGGCTGGACGGTGGAGGGTGTGGACTGCAGTGGCACCTCTGCTCCTCTGGTAGGCCCAGCTGCATGTTTGTCTCACTGCTGCCAACTTTTGCACAGTGTTCCAGCCTCTTAGTGCATTAAAGTGGCGACTAAATGCTATTCATGTTTACAAAACCACTGCTAGAATTTAAAATTTTATGTATTTTATGCTATCTATTCCTTTACATTTAAGAGACAAGTACTGTACTTTTGATCCTCTGCATTCATTTAACAGCCATAGTACATAATCCAAGAACATGATTAGATTATGAAGCATGATGCATTATAGATTAAAGGTCACACATGCCCACAAATACCCATATAGGTCGTTTCAGTTATGTTGATTAGATATATTCAATTCAGCTTTATTTGCACAGCACCAATTCACAACATAAGTCACCTCAGGCCACTTCACATAGTAGGATGAAGGCCTTATAATATTATATTATAGCGAAAAACACCTGGTGGCCTAGTGGTTTGTGAAGCGAACTTGTTTGAGCCCCTGGACTGGCAAGAGGTTGAGGTGGGAAAGTGAGAGTGACCGCTTGTCCCAGTCACCACCACTGTGGGCCCTGAGCAAGGCCCTTAACCCCTGACTGCTCCCCGGGCACTGTACTGCGGCAGCCCACTGCTCCTAGTATATATAGTTAAGGTTAACTTTGAATAGGATGGGTCAAATGCAGAGAAGGAATTTCCCCAAGGGGATCAATAAAGGTTAGATTATTATTATTACTACTATTAGAACCCAACAAATTAGCATAAGTGGGGAGAAAAAACTCTGGCAGAACCAGACTCAGGTGGTCGTCTGCCTCGACTGGTCAGGGTGAGGTTAAAATAGAGAGAAAAGGAGTTTCATAAAGCCATGCTGGGATTTCCATGATGTCACCATGTCATAAAAGGAATGATAAAGTTGCTATTTGTCCTGCATTAAAACTGAGGGCATAAAATATCAGCTTTAATGATGTCAGGTGCTCCACTCCCTTTCACCACTGAGCGTATTTAGGGGAAACACCACCTTAAAACGGAACATGCATTATATTTTTACAATAATGTCCAGCTCAGGTTTAATTGGTGAATTTAGTTTCTGAATGTTTAGATTTTACTCAGGCTCCGGCTATCATGCAATCAACCAGATTTGTGTGCTACATGTCAAAGAGGAACTCCATAGGCCCACACAGCCGATGGACCAAAATCTAAACGCATTTGTTTAAGTCTTGATTCTTTAATTTTGAGCTGGAGAAATATTTGTTCCTTTTTCAACCAAATCATTCGAATGAGGCACCCCGCAGTTTATTGGGTACAACTTAAACAACTCCTCTTTGCATTTATGAGCTATACCCACTTAATCCTCTGGAAGGTTTGATGGAGGATCGAAGTCTATCCCAGCTGACGTTCCAGAAGCAGGATACATGCTGAACAGGTCGCCTGTACATCATCTGGCCAACACAAAGACAGACAATCATGCACACTCACGCTCACACCTACAACCAATTTGGAACCACCAAATAACCTAGTTTGCATATCTCTGAACTGTGGGAGGAAGCCAAAGCACCCAAAGGTCATTTTGGAGGCTGTACTTTGTCATGTTGTTTAATTTCATTGCCTTATATTGACAGTAATTTCCCCACCTTCATTGATATATACTAGTTGGACATAATATTAGGAACATCTCTCAGAATGCAGCAGCATAATTCTACATTATTCTGGTAAAAATGGCCATAAAGTTGAGTAAACACCTCTCTGAAACAAGTTCAAACTACATCAGCTCTACCTAATAAAGAAGGTAACCGAGTGTAAACTTCATGGTTGATTTTTCTCCTATTTTGCAACAGTATTATCTTCAGATGTTTACCTTCTCCTTCCCAATCTGAGCAGCACACTGATTTCTGTATGTTCTCCATCTTTGGCACAATGAGTGAATATAATACAACTCCAAATACATTATACTGCTGACTCAGGTTATACAATACGCTCCCCACGTTGCACTATATATAACAATTCAAAGTGCAGCGTGCCTTATCAGATCATGCAATTCTGCTCTGTTTTTAGAAACACACACATGATGTTGCACTTGAACTGTGACCTACACTGCAGCGCGGCCAGTACGTATTAATGATGATACACATGGCTTTTTTTTTTTTAACATGAAAAGTGTCTTTTACACTTGCATCAGAGTCTGACTGAGTCCAATCTTAAAATAACCTTTTCCCTTCCATCCTAACAATGCCACATGACATCAGTCAGCGTCACGCCCTGCAGTCACACGTCAGACAACCTTTCACACAGTGCCAACTGAAACCACGAGGCCCCGAGGAGCTTTTCTGGGGCAGGGGGGCACTTTGGTTCTGCTTTAAGTGCCATCAAACCATTATCACATCATGGCGGAATGTATCAGGCTTTATTTGAAATGCAGTATTCATGACATGCTTTGGTATTAATGACTTCATTAGTAGTGTCTGTGTGTTGTATGAGAGCAGCATGTTGACCTCATACAGTAGATCTAATAAACCTGGTTATGTTTAATATACTATAGTAGCTATAATAGGGAAATATACAGTTTAAGTGCACTTAGTTTGCCTTTAAGTGCACCTATTAATATTAATGCCTCAAGTGGGGGCCTCTGGGTAATGTAGTGAGACAGAAGACCTACCGATTGCTTTAGCTTTGTAGCCAGTTCTCTGCTGTGACAATGTTGTTCAGTTTCCTGGTCTGTGAAAGCAAACCTAAACACTAACAGTAAACCCTCAAAACTTGATAAACACATACATTTCCTGTAACTAGACTAATACAAAACAACAATGACATTACTCGAGAAATCATAAAATGACAACAGCTACCGGAAAAATACCGGGTGCAACACTGTTGAATCATCTTACTGCTCATGTGATCTGCCAGATTGTATAAAGCACCCGGTTTAGCAATATTAAAAAAAAATTATTGTCACATGGTCTCCCTCACATGAAAAGCTGTAGCTGGATTGTGCAACTCAAGGACAGCCTTCTGCCCTCTCTCTTCTCGTGATCATGACTCGGCACTTTGAGAGGGGATTGCCCGCCTTGCATCCACTGACATCATCGACATTCAACTCCAGAGAGATCACCTGCATGCGTCTATGTGTGTGTGTGTGTGTGTGCGTGCGTGTTTGGAAAAGGAAATTAGCGGGGGAGTGAGGGAGCAGTTCTAACCGGCTTGCACAACAGATTGCTTACCAAAACCTCCTTTACAAAACTTTCCTAGTATTTCCAGCTATGCGCTTTCCGATAAACTTCACCACGTTATGTATGACTGGCCGCCAGCAGCACAAATACCACGAGAACACTTGATGTAACCTCGCTGTCTGAACAGTAAATGCACAACTCTTGTATTATAAATGCTCAGAGTATTGCAATATGTGACATATACTGCAGGTGATCTGTCCTTGGTGCAGCCTGTGTGCAGATGTCACATGCCTTTTCTAGGAAGTCAGCTGGTGAAAATGCAAACCGTCCAACAAATCACAGAGAATTGGTGAAAAGAGGACCTGTTTGGATGAATGAGCATGGTCCTGCTGACCGAGGCAGAAGCCTGTGCAGAGAGAGCGGCGAGGATTATTGTTCTCTTCAGCTCAGAGATGGCACTGAGGCCACAGAGGCCAACATGACCCCTGTGATCCGCACGTGACTCCTCTTTTTACAACTGCCAAAGGTCAGAATTCAGCTCGGCTTTGCTCAAATTTCCAGAAATGAAAGAAAAAGAATAAAAACACATGTAGCTCTTGTTCCAAAAAATACTTTTTATTGACAGCAATACATATGTGTCTTGTATTCAGATGTTGCAAATAGTTATGGTAAAAAAATGAAACATAAATACACTTAAATATAATTAGAAATAACTTAAATTGTAACAAAGGAACTATTTCATTTGTGGCAAAAAACCAGCTGGTTTAAGAAACACTAAATACACAGAATGTCTTCACTGGATGTGTAGCCCTTCCCTTTTTAAATTATGACAATAGCAACGTCAACATTAACAATTTTAATCAAATAAGTGAAATTGCAATAGGTCCAGTGTTTCAACAAGTGCTTTGTTTCTGCAGAGAGAGAGGCCGAGGCCTTGGTCCACTCAACAGCTCCATGTTCTGGTCTCTCCCCACTTTTCTGACTCGTCGCCAAGGCTTCACCCAACAAATACATGATATAATCCTTCTGTACAGTGTCCAGCTTCACATTAAAAAGCACACACGCTTTTTGTTATTTCCACCTCATGACGATACAAGAGCCTCGCCGTCTCATCTTAGTTGCAAAGGCTGACAGACGCAACTCCAAACAGTCCGGTCCAAAGCGGAAATCAGACCCCCTGCTTTTTTTTCTCTTTTAAATTCATCCCGTGCAGACAGGCAGGGACTTTTTTCCACCAAATTTTTCTTTCCCCATCAGCAGTGCTTTGGAATTTGATCTCTGGGTGGTAATACGTGTCCATCAGGGTTCACACCACTCTTCCTGCGCAGATAAAATTCCTCTCTGGACAGGATTTTTGCAGCTTAAAGTTCATCGTTCAGGCAGATTGATGATGGGTACCCACTGGTCCATACAGCGGCTCTCTCTGCAGAACCGGTTCAGTTTGCTCAGAGCAGGGTCCTTCCATGATGTAGAATGTGGGCTCTGGAAATAATCAGAAAAAGAGAATACATTAGTTAAATATATTTTTGCATGGTGTACACTGCACTTAATTAGAAAACAGTCCCTGTGTGTTTGTGTATGCAGATAAGGTATTTCCCCTTACTGAAATTCCACAGAAGTCATATGAGGGAGGAGTCATATGCATGTTTACCAAATGCTCAAGAACAAGTACTGACAGGTTCTCCTCTGAGCAAGAGTTTCACTCATCTTTCAACATCTTGGATAAAATCAAAACACAACAAGACCCACTTTGAATGATGAACAACAATACTTACAGTGACGAGGACGCAGTGGACGTCCAAAGGTTCGCCCCCACTCTGCTTCCCACCTCCTCCTCCTCCACCCAGTATTTCTGCCAGGCGCCTGGTGTTGTTGACTCTCAGGATGTTGATGTCATTCTCACAGCAGAAAGCCTGAATGAGGGTAAAGTGGATCTGCAGGGCCACATCTTTGACGTCTTCGTCATCGGTAGCCAGGATACACAAAACCACATTATCAGGGTCTCTGTGGAGGGAGAATAAAAATAAATGGTGTTAGTTTGTTCATGTACAGCATATGTGCTAACCTGCCAGACAGAAGCATGTGTAACAAAAGCCTGATAATGTGTTAAGGCTGTTGTAACAGTGTGAGACATCTCTAGCAGCTTTCAGTATGTCAGCAGATGTACTTACACATTGAGGGACTTGGCAGCCTCGTAGACTCCCACTGTAATGCAGCCCTGTGGCAAGGCAGAGGTCAGGACTTCTTCCAAAGCTTTCGCCACTGTATCCATTCTGCAACACACAGAAACTGATGTTAACATCACTGCAACTGTGCCACAAGAACTTTCCTCCTCCTGGTTAGTCAGTTAGCCGGACTCCTAGCCTCCGGACTCCTAGCTAAGCACCCGGCGTCGCTTCGAGCACGACCGACAGATGTGCACAAGTTACTTAAAAAGCTCTTTCTTGTCAGTACAGCGACTAAAATCGGTTTTACCGATGTAAGAAATTTAAAATTACAACTGTCGTGCCAAATTATCCGTGTTTCTTCACCTTTAACCGGCTCGCTGCAGCGCTGTTAGCTAACCGGTTATCGGAAAGTGGAGAGCGTCTCGCGACCGGCTCAACAGCTAAACCGATCAAACTTTGTATTTTAACATCTGCAAGTCAGGATAAAACCAGCTCTTAAATCATCTTCACCATGCATGTATTAAATTAATGCATGCTGCACACGTTACTAAACACCCGTAGCGTTAAATATGCATTAACGTCGTATTAATAATCCGTATTATTTACCTTTCCTGAGAGTAATCTCCACTTAGTTCCTCAAATGTCATGTTGTACATAAAATCCAAAATCCACCTTAGAGCAAAAGAGTACAAGAACCACCGGCCACTTGTTTCCTCGTATCTTCTCGACTTGACACACTTTTTATCTGTAGTTCAACTGTGCTGCAACTGAGAGATAAATCTGGCAACTTCACATTAAAACAGTCCGGGACAATGCGAGTCAGGCGGACATTTGCATAGCTGTGATCATTGGTCGTATGCTAATGTCGCTGCGGATCTCCGGGGCCGGATTGGACAGACACACGGCGACGAGGCGTGTCTGTCTCCAGCCGGGTTACTACCGTAACTGCAGCTGTCTGCTGGCCTCCAACATGTGGATAAAAATAAAAATCCGTTTAGCAGGCTGGCTGCAGCACACAACCAGCCATGTTAGCATAACTTGTGCACAGCTTTAACTTCACTGGTGACTGTTAAAAGCCTCAGACGCTGCACAAAAACACATCTGGTTTAAGTGTTGTCATATTTTCTGACAACGTAAGATCAACCTGTAACAAAGCAGGACTCTAGGTGTTAAATATGTCTCTAAAAGTGAGTTTTAACGCAGTAATGGAGCAATAAAGGAGCTGCAGGACTCACCCTGGCTGCCGGACCGGACCGGGAAGTCTACGGGACAACTGCATAGCAACGGGACGTCTCCTAGGAAGAAGCTGCGCTCTGATTGGTCCGCTGCGCAGCGTGCGAAAACCTACCGAAACCGCGCGCGAGATCCAAAGGACTGGCGCGAGAGAGGACGGGCACTGCGACGCACCTGCATCAGTGGTGCTGTTAGAAAGTAGGTCAGGATTTAAGGATGCACTGTTTGGGTTTACAAGTTTGATGTAATCTCATCATATTGTTGGCCAAGTTCTATATCCATAAATGTAAGGTGCTAAACATCAAACCCTCTTTCTGTTCCTTTAAAAAGGAAGCAGAATCCTTTACATACTTCTAGTAATAAAAAAGCTGTGAAAACCCTAAGTTTGTGCTCCAAATTTAAGATTCTTTTATAGTGATAATTCATTTTTTGTACTTTTTTTTATTGCATATATTTTATTTATTTATATTGCAATTTATTTGTAACTCCTGGCATTGTCTACTTCTCTTTTTGTGGATCCTTGTTCTTTGATCCTATGTAATAAACTCCACTGCTGTTATGTTTACAAAATATATAATAAAGACTATAATGTTTTAAAAAAAAAGAAAAAAAGAAAGTAGGTCAGGATCCCTCCCAGCAGCCATCCTCCCTCTGAACAACCGGCTCTGTCTGTCTCCATGTTTACTCAGAATTAAAGTTATTATACTTTGTACGTTTTTGTGGCATCTGGATTATGGGGGGAACCTGCTAATTATGTCTGCTCCATAATGATTCAGCCTCAGCGATGAACATAAGGAAGATAGGATCTCAAATACAGACACATAAAGGCATAGATGAGTTTATACAAGCTTGATCTTGAACTTGATCATTGAGTAAACCTTTAAAAACTCATCTATGTGTTCCAAAGTTACACATTTAGAAGTTTTTCTATTAAAATATTCCTTTCCTCCCTTAAAATATCTTGCCATTTCTAGATCTATGAAGTCCCTGCCTTTACTTATACTTATTACCTGTCCTGCTCACTGCAGCTTAAGCACATCAGCTCACTTACACCTGCTAAAACTCTTTAAAACTACTCTATACTACATAATGGCAAGTTGTCATAAAGAGTAATTCAGCCATTTATGGTTAAACTGGAAACCGATTCTGAGAAAGAGTAATAATCCAATTGGTTCCTTAAGTTTGTTACATATGAAACCCTGAAAGTCTGAATCTGTGTTTTTGAGACTGTCATCAGTACACTGCAGTTTCGGGGTGATAACATGTCTGCCAACATATAGAAAACACCATATGGAGATGTTTACATGCAAAAGAAAAACTTGATTTTCACTGTAGTCTTTAAAAAACAGAATATAAATCATTAGACATAGTATACGTGGGCATTAAGAACCTATATATGCCAACACAAGCAGCAACAATAAAGCATACTGAGACAAAAATAGTCACAAAGAAGTAGGAAGAGAAGGAGTTCACTTCATTTTTAATACAAAAATGTCAGCTGAAGGAATACAAATGAGGGAGGTTGTTTTGTGATTAGAGAGAATGATGTTAGCAGCTTACCACTTTGGCATGAGTGTAGATTTCATTTGAACATTTAGGAGGGACGCATTAAGTAGGGAAGTTCTACAGAGGCATCATCTCCGACATTCTGGTGAAATTTAATGCACCAGTTTGTGCCTTTTCTGCATCACTTTAATGGTGGAAATATCCTTATTTGCATAAAGGAAAGACCAAATTCAAGCAACAGGTGACAATTCAAAGTATAATAGAATATAATGCAATAAAGCTTTCAGGTATTCTTTAATACTTTCAAGTATTTATTCAACTGTAGATGAGCTTTTCTCATGTAATAATGTCTCTGCTTAGTCAACATATATATAGGCATGATTTATTCTTTTGTCCTCTTTGTTTCTTTTGTCTGAAGAAGTAACCTCCCTAAACATGCACGTGGCACCCGGTCACACTAATGATAAATGAATCCATTTAAATTCAGTCCATTCATTGATTGTATATATAATGCTGCTTTTTAACATATTTTCATTGGGAAGGACTAATGCACATGCTCCAAATACTGAGAGGGATATATCTTCTGCGTCCCCCCGACATCTATGCTCATGTCTGTGTGCACTTATGCTTTGATCCTTCAGCATCTCAACCACTCACTTCTGTACAAACAGAGTAGGATCATAGACCTATATGAGGTGTTTGCATGCCACAGTATCCTGGTTTCTCTCACAGTGCTCCAGCGAACATACCCAGGTTTCTCCAGACTGGTATAAGGGCCGATACAGGTTTGTGAAAGTTCGACAGAAAATAAAGCCAGCATAACCTACTAGCACCTATGGACAGTTGTACCCTCAGAATGGTTCAAACAAAAGTGCTGAAGTTTTAAAAGTGGAAAGTTACATCTGGACAATGACATGGAAATGACTCACAGAGGTGAGAGGAAGCCTTGCTGTGGTTGTTATGGGATGTAATGCTGCCCCTTGGTGGCTGCAGCCCAAACTTGCCTACCTACACACTCGTACAGCATATCAGTAATGCATTATATAGAACATTATACAAGATAGAAAATCCATCTCTTCTGAATTTTTTATCTCCTGTTTGTCTCAGATATTTGTAGTTTGAGCCACTTGACTCTCAAACTGCCCAAAGATTACAGGCTAGATGTAATCCTGCAAATCATTTCTGAAAACTAATGACATGTTTTACACAACGACCACTTTGATATGAGTATATCCTAATTTTGGCTTTTTAATCTAATATTCACAATAAAAAGTTTGTTCCATCTGTTCCAGGACTGTCCAGTAGGAGGCAGCATCAGCACATATCACACTCATGCATCACATCTCTCAAACTCATTGCACTCTCAAAGTCTTTAGCTGACTATTCATTATTGTGCGCTACTTAACCACATGTAAACCCACAATCAGTCTCTTATATTTCTAATAATGGATTTAAATAAATAAATAAATAAAATTTAATTTAGTTGTCTAGTGTTGTTTTCCTTGTCAGCAGTATATTAAATACCCTTCACTGATCAACAAGTATTAAGATGAAAACATAAAATAGAAGCAGGTAACACCACACTGATGTAATATAGAATCATATAAGGGTACCTCTAAAAAGTCAAGTTAAAAGCTTATTCCTCTACACTGCTGCTTTTATAACAAGATTATTTTCTACTGTACTTAAAATAGGATCAGAAATAACCGTTTTAGCTTCCTGCTCAAAATGTTAAAAATGCACTTCTCCTATTTGACCAAAATCAGCAGTAGTTTTCATGTCTTCTGATGGTTTTGCTTTTCTGTCATTACAATTATGCAACTAATTACAAAAAATAGAAAACCTAAAGATTTAATTCTGTTAATTTTAGCTGTGAGCCTTTGCCACACTGCCTCACATGGCGTCGTCAGTGTTGTCACATCTCAGCGTAGCTTCATTCAGGGCTATGCTATGGACTTTTACTCAAGTACTGTATATGTGACGTTAATACTGCTGCACTTTTATTTAAGTATACATTTAATGCAAAAGTGTTGCTTGTAACAAAAGTGTTTGAACACTGTGGTACTGGTAATCTAATTCAAGTAGAAGGGTAGTAGCACTCCTTCCACCTCTGGTATTTTGTTCCATTTATTGATTTTTGGACGCCTCCAAGATAACCATGCAGCCAAAGAGACACAGAGTAAGACTCAATGCTGAGCAGACTATGAGAAGATCTGGGATTCTGGACTTACACACAACTGTATAAATTTGAGTGTGTCCTGTTTCAGATTAGACATCCGGCATTTTGTGAGCAGATGAATTTTAACACAATACAGAGCTATTAGATTGTTGTAGTATGTCAGACATAAATGATGAGCTGACTAAACTAGAGACATTGTTAATGGTGACATTTTGCATGAACACTTCTTGTAAGTAAGGTGAAATTCTTATTTTGCATGATTGATTCTTATTCGTTTATTAAAAACAGGTGCAGAAAGAGTATAATATTTGTAATGCAAACTGCTCCTGATGGACAAAAAAGATGTTAATGATGGTGAGTTGATATTTAGTACTAAGAACATATTGTCTACAGAAAAATATCTACAGCGTAAAAGCCTTAAGTGAAGCAAACTTGAGTGAAAACTGTAAGATCTTTGTGTGTACAGTTATGCTCAGGTTCAATATCATTAGTGGCAGAAACACACAGGTTTACTGGCCTCCCTGAAAGAAGATTTTCTTTGCTATGTGATTTACATGAAGCCCATTCTATATTTTGTTGCACATTATATGACACTATTTAATTAAATGTCCACAATATCTAATAGGTTATACTGAATGAGTGATTATAAGAAACTTTTAGACAGGGGAACCTCGTGTTGCTGCCCTGAGACAGAAAGTTCTTCAAAGGAATGTAATAAGTTTAGTTCTCAGATATTTGCAAATGTTTCACTACTGCCAACTTGTGGGTTTGTTAAGTGCATGACTCAGTAACTATGCACCGGAAGTCTGGAACGAAGGCCTCTTGTAACGACACAATTAGTTACTTAAAATGTCCTTGTCCTTGACTCCCTGTAGAAACGTTTTTATTCTGCATGAGGATTAAGTAGTTGCAATAAACTACCTTTGTTAGAAGTAGTGTGTAATGACTTGGGTATAGAGTATTCAAACCTCTTGCTTTTTTTGCACACTGTATGGGCATTTAGATTTGATTTTAAATGGATAAAATTGTCCAGAAATGTCCAGAAATCAACAATCAATACGCATAGTGTTTTTCAGCTGTGGCGTTGCCGCTTTTACTTAAAGGCTCTGAATACACTCAACTCTATAAAGAAGTAGATGAATTATTATAAAGTGTCTCATCTATCTCTTCCTTTCCATTTCTTATCAATTACTGTCATTGATTCTAGCACACTAACACCATCTGCCTGTTCTTTAGGGTCATCATGTCTCAGATGGAACACAACAACACTGTGGTGTCATATAAAAATAATCAGAATCACTTAGATTGTAAATGTACACAAATAAAACTTGAGACTGATAGACCAAGGTATTGGTAGTATAGGCTAACAATGCACAATGCCTGGTGGCCAACAACGCGCATGTCTTCTCAGTCCTCGACACGACTTTTAGCTGATATGAAAATCATTTTGTCATGCATCCCTTCACATCATGCGACAATCAGCACGCGTTAGTCGTCCCTTGAATCAGACCTGTTACCATGTTACTGTCGAAGAGCCCACTGGAGATTTGCGACCTACGGTTATCTGTGCTCTCAGCCTTTCTTAGCCACGCCCCCACGTTTACGCACTCTGTTGTTAATCCACGCAAAAATAACCATCATATGAGAATCGGTGTGCAGAGAGTATTGTGAACTCACTGCATTTTAAAACACACAGTGTGGGACTTTTTTCATGCACCGTTGTCTTTACCACATATAGTCTATTTTTCGGATTGCACCTGTGGATCACCAAATCTTACTGAAGCTGTTCAAGGATATTCCAGGTAAGTTTATTTCAGCACAATACAAATTAGATTTGCTCCAAATTACTGTTTACCAACTTATACCTACTATATTATATGTGCAGCAGGAAAGGTGATGATGGTGTACTTTGTTGTGTTTTATTAGGGCAGGACGTTAGGATTTAGTCAGTGTGGTCTTCAATAAAAACAGCTGTGGGGATGCTGGGGAGGGTGAGATAAGGGCAGAGTGTATAAGAGAGGGGTCAGATAAGGGCAGCAGAAGGCATATATACAGTATATGCATTATATATGCTTTATATGCTGTTACAAAGTATTTCTTGTCACTTACTCTTTTCCACAGTATAACAGTCCTAATGGAGCCTAAAACTAATCCAGAGAAGAAGCTAATGAACGATGGCAAGATTACAAATGATCAAGCATCAAAGTGTGAGGAGAGAGGCCAGTGGGCCAACAAGAGGGAATTCATTTTAGCAGTAATTGGAGAAATCGTTGGTCTCGGCAACGTTTGGAGGTTTCCATATTTGTGCTTCAAGAATGGAGGAGGTGAGGATGTGATAACAAGTCTTCCTGAGAATCTGCTGCTTCATACAGCAGAGAGAATTGTATTTAATCCTTGATATTTCTATTAAAAATGTTCTAACTTTGATTGATTACTTTGCTAAATTGTAATCATTAGGAGCTTTCTTGGTCCCCTATGTGTTGACTCTGATCTCCTGTGGAATCCCCATCTTCTTCCTGGAGGTGTCTGTGGGACAGTTAACTGGTCAGGGTGGAGTCACATGTTGGAGGAAAATATGTCCTTTATTTGAAGGTACAACTAGCTCTGCTGAATATTCAATAAATGAATTGTAGTATTACTGTGCTTGTTTTGGTACCTTTTGTTAAATATGCTGTTGTTTTGTTGCTAGGTGTAGGCTATGGCAATGTAATGATTTCGTTTTACACTTTGATGTACTACATCGTCATTCTGGCTTGGGCCTTCCTCTACTTATTCTCCTCCTTCGACACTGTGCTGCCCTGGGCCAGCTGCAACAACACCTGGAACACAGGTACACATCTGCTTTGTGTCAGTGGCTCAATATTAGGAGCCATGACTTTATACTGGAATAAAATTCTAACACTTTTTAACTTGTCACCTTTTATTCTTCCACTACAAGAGAACTGCATTGATTTTGGCCGGAATGATTCATTTTACAGCACCATTAATCAAAATGTAACATCTTCCGTTGAAGAATTCTGGCAGTAAGTATTCACAATATCGAAGTTATTTTAGAGTCATAAAATGTACCTTGACAGTTTTCTTTCTCTGAATACAGGAGGAGAATTCTGGGTTTGTCTGGAGGAATTGAGGAGATGGGTAATATGCGCTGGGACCTGGCTGGGTGTCTTCTACTAGGCTGGATTATCTGTTACTTTTGTATCTGGAAAGGAGTCAAGACATCAGGAAAGGTGGGATGTGTACATTTATCCTGCACATGGAGGTGAAGGTGCAAAAACCTTAATTTGTGTGTTCTTTGCTTTGTGTGTTTACTATGTTAAGCGCTATGTGATGACATATGTTGTAAATATGTTGTAAATATGCGCTATACAAATAAAATTGAATTGAATTGAATTGAATTGCCACACTTTTTTGCATGTAGAAAATAGAGCTTGAGTAAAAATGTCAGTATGTAATCTCTACTTCTACTTCTTTCTCAGGTCGTCTACTTTACAGCCACTTTCCCCTACGTGATGATGATAGTGTTGCTGATTCGTGGTGTGACATTGCCAGGAGCGGCAGATGGAATTCGATTTTACCTTTCCCCTGATCCGTCACGTCTAACTGATCCTCAGGTGAGCTGTATGTGTAAGAGATGAGTTAGTGTTTAACTGGCACACTGTACAAGACACTTGTTGGCTAACACTGGCATTAACATATTGTCTGTCTGTATGCTTTAAAAAATCTACTTGTTGAACTGTACTGTGTTGAACATTGGCATACAGTATAGCAGTTTAAGACAGACAAGCACATTTTTACAATGACAGCATTTAATTTGTTCTGATAAAATAAACTATAGTGAGTGTGGCTTGAAGAATCTGACTTTATCAGACTTTGACTTTTTAAAGCAGCAGGATTTAGTCACATCTACCTACAGTTCCTTTATTGACCACTTGGGACTGCTCAAAAAGTGAGTGAGTCCCCATAGACCCTCATTAAAAAAAAACAACAACAACTTTAAAGCAGAAATATGCATGTTTACAGCCTGGTATATATAAAAAAGGTCTATATCTAATTCCTATATTCATCACAAGTGTACAAGGGGTAGACTTTTATATAAGGCACCTGTTTTTATTGTATTAAGGCTTAAAGTAATGCACAGTTAAAAGCTTTGTCCTTTTAAGTGACAGGTAGGTACCATCACAGGACAGTCTATGGCCCGCCTCAGCTCCACTCACGCTTGACCTCGTTGCCTTTTTCAGGAATAGTCAGGAGTTCGGAGGAGTTAGCCACTGCCAAGATGGTGAAGGTCAGAGCTAGCACACTGAGCTTCAGAAAACAATCTTCAGGAAACCTATGAGTAACATCACGGAGACCACATCCATCTTTATATATACAGTTCATGATTGCAACCAACTGAATACCCCTCAGCCATGTGACTGACTGGCTACCTTTTCAGGATGTATCCTGCCTTTCTCCCTAAATCAGCTGGGATAGTTGGCTAGTGCTACAAAAGCGACTAAACACGGCATATCTGTGGGTGTAGGAAGCTAACTAGATCAGTCCATTCATCCATTTTCTTCCACTTATCCGGGGTCAGATTGCGGTGGCACCAGACTAAGCCGGTCATTCCCGGCATCCCTCTCACTAGCATCACCTTCCAGCTCCTTCTGAAGGATTCTAAGGCATTCTTAGGCCAGATGAGGTATGACATTCCTCCAGTGAGTTCTGCGTCTATCCTAAGGTTTCTTCTTAGTTGGATGTGCCTGGAAAACTTCTAAAGGAACATACCCTTAAAGCAGGAGGCATCCTGATCAGATGCCCATCTGAGCTGACTCCTTTTGACACAAAGGAGCAACAACTCTACTATGATGTCCAAGCTCCTTACCTTTACTCTAAGGTTGAGTCCAGCCACCCTACCGAGGAAATCCATTCTGGCTGCTTGTATCCACAATCTTATTCTTTTATTCACTACCAAGGGCTCATGACCATAGGTGAGGGTTGGAACAAAAACTGAATGGTAAACCTGAAGCTTTTCATCCTGGCTCAGCTCTCTCTTCACTACGATGGTGTAGTACAACTCCTACAATACTTACTACTAGATACTACATACTCAAACTCCTTCACTTGAGGCCAGAGTTTCTTGCAGAGAACGATGACCTCAGACTCGGAGGTGCTAACTTTCATGCCCAGTTTTTAAAAACCCTTGCCAAAACCCACATTTGCTCCCTGGTGGCATACACTGAAAAAGGTTTTGTGGCCCCTTTTTGTATTTGGCTTATTAGATGTATTGTTACATGCTTGGACATCCTTACCTGTTTAAACATGTGCATAATGAACTTTGGGCCAAGGTGCGCTAATGTGCAGTTGTAGCCCTGCAAGTTTCCTGGGGACATGGCAGGTTATCTGGATGTTGTCTTTTCATTTTGACAGTAGGCATTATTATGGCCCCTGAATTAAGTAAAAATAAATGTCACACATACTGAGCGGTATGTAAGTATAAATATCAAATACATTAAACAAAATATTGGTTTAAGTGGATGTAACAGTTTCAACTCATTTTACTGTTCCAAGGTGTGGATGGATGCTGGAAGCCAGATATTGTTCTCCTATGCTGTCTGCTCCGGCTGTCTGCCAGCTTTGGGAAGTTACAACAAATACAACAACAACTGCTACAAGTGAGGAAAATACATTTCATGCTATCTTGTGCCTATACCTCTTAATGTGATATAGGATAGAGTCCATAATCATCTTTTTTTAATTTCAGAGACGCTTTTGCCTTGTGCACACTAAACAGTTTAACCAGCTTTATTGCTGGCTTTGCAGTCTTCTCTGTCCTCGGCTTCATGTCGTATGAGTTGGGTCTCGACATCTCCACAGTGGCTGAATCAGGTATGGAATGGTGCACAAATTAATATTTAGTTGCATATTTGCTCAGTTTTCAATGACAAACACTAAATAATAAGTATATGCCAAAACAAGAGGCATGATTTTGTTCCTCATGTGGCATGTAGGTCCTCACAGAGCTAGAAAATGCCATTAACAAAGGAACTTCCATTCTTGTACATGTACAGTAACCTGCATTATTTAATTTTTCATTCGTATTCATTTATAGCTGTGCTTCTGTCCACAACTACACAACAACTACTGTATGTAAGTCTATCATTCCCCCTCTTTTTAGCTGTTTTTGTTCTCAACCAACTCCTGAAAAAAGTACCTGGCTCTAAAGCTGCCACACTAATTAATCCACTAAGTTTACTAGTTAGTTGCTAACTGTTTGGTTTTTGGTGTAGTGTACTGGTTTATCACAGCTTTTTGCTGAAAACTTCCACCTACTGCTTCTGAAAACAATTCTATGACAACCCAGCTAACATTTTTATGTTGAATGTTTCAGTGTTCAGTGCAGACATCCTGTTGTGGCCAAAAAGTAGTTTTGAAATGAAAGTTGTACTAATGTTATCTGGATGTTCTAGCAAGTAAGTGTCATCCAGATCATGATAATCCTAAGAGCCTCAGGAAAAAAGCAATATGAACCATTGAAACTGCCACGTTCCCAAACTTGTGTGACATCTCTCCACAGAAAATTTTACCTCCATCATAATCTTTAGTCACCCCTGACTCCCTGGACTCACATGAATCCAGGTGTGTTGTGAAACAGACACAACTATTCACACCTGGATTCATGTGAGTCTTGGATTGTTCATTTTGTGATTTTGGGGGTAACTATATACATCTGAGACTCCCCATCAGCCGGTAGAGCTGAAGAAGTCTGGTGACAACCCCCCAAAAAAGTGCAGTAGCTTTTTATTGAGGCTCGTCCGAAGTTGGAGCCTATTTACCTAAATTTTTGTACACTGTCCTTTTTTAAATTGAAAAAATAGAACAAAAAATAAAAACAATCTTGCAATAGGGGTCTGCGCAGGATTAAGAACAGTGACCCAAACATTGCAAACCCTGTGTTCTAACCTGCTGCTAACCAGCCATTGTATAGAAGAAATACACACCACAGGCTTGATGTTTGCCACTTTGACAGTCCAGAGGCCTGGCCAAATGTCATATATAAAAACCGAAGACACATGCATTTCTTATAACAATACTACAATCATTATCTACTGGATTGTAAGAGAGGGTCTAACTGGACCATTATTAGAGAAGGAAACAAGGTCCCCACTGTTCGTCCGCTAAAGCTGTGAGCTGTAAAACCAAAAACGGTGAGCTCAAAGAGGATAAAGCCAGGTGATAGTTATCTGTAACAGCTCAATATACGTGGTCCCTTTCACATGCACAAAGCCAACTGAATAATTGTTTATATAAAAAAGCGATTATAGCATCTTTAATGTTATTCCTTTGAAGACTAAATTTCAGTACCAAGGCTGGAGTTAAGTTTGCAATTGTAATAGTGTGAAGTGATTCGTTCCCTTTGTGTGATGGCTACTGTATATAGCAAATATTAATGATACACTTCAGGTAAATGCTTTGATATGAAAGATATTGACATATCTCACACTCATAGCAGGTAATTTCATTTGATATGCCAAAAGTAATTTTTAAAAAGTCATATGGTTTTTCTACAGATGCATTCTCTTTTTTGTTGCTTTGGTACGACAACATTGATGATCTGATGGAGTCAGAGACAAGATGTTGGTAGCACTTGTTTCTGAGGATACATATGATGAAAATTGAGTTTAATTGTACCATTTTAGGACATAAGTGCATAGTTAATGGAATAAAACTCGCTCTCATACTCATACCAAACACATCATGACTTGTGAGAACACATTTTGACCTCTGCTGTCGAACCCCTCAGGTCCCGGCCTCGCCTTCATTGCTTATCCTCGAGCAGTATCCTTGATGCCTTTACCACATCTCTGGGCTGCCTTCTTTTTCATCATGATAGTCTTCCTTGGACTGGACAGTCAGGTAAATATAGTTTTGACGAGATAAAGACTTTCATAACATTTCACTATAGGCTCCTTGATTCGTGTGCTTTGGCTTATCACCAAATCCCCACATAAAACGAGAACTTCAGCCTTTTTCTCTACTTCTATTTGGTTTTAATGGTTCTGCATTTTCATAGCAGGTCCACAACATTCTGTCAGTGTTTCTTAGTCAATTTGTAGTTAGTGGCAAAAAAAGAAAGAATGGATGCTGCCTTTTTGGTGATGGTATTATCCAAAACTAGGGATGTTTCAGTCCCAATCCTAAATTTGGGGTTTGGCCCAACTACAATCATTTATAACTGATTACTGGCAGCAGATAATTACACTGAAATACTTATTTAAAGCTGTTGTCACACAGGTACAAGAACCAAACATAAAAATGGCTGTATTATATGCTACTGGGAAATAAGAACTTTATCCCAATATAACCCAACACTTATGCACTGGTCGGAGGTCATTCGATGTCACATGTGACTTTGTCATGGTGCCCCTTCACTAGTTTAACTCCCACAATGCTCTCTGCCAGCTAACTAACTAATGACTCATATTTGTAAAGTTTAATGAGGGGATGTAGAAAATGTGAACATAAACAGCTTCTTTTCTTACCCACAGTTTGTGTTTCTGGAGGGCCTGGTTACATCCATATCAGATATGTTTCCATCGTACTTTTTAACTGGTCACCGACGCAAACTACTTCTGCTGCTCATCTGTCTTGTCTGCTTAGTTATGGGCCTGTTTATGGTCACAGAGGTAAGAGTTCCTTAGTTTAATCTGAGTAAAATGAATGATGTACCGCTCTTTCTCTGCAAAATACATTTATGGGTCTGTACCTTCTACAGAAATGTATTCTTTTATCTGGTATTTGAATCTGTTACTTTTTTAATCTCCTGATTTGTTCCATTATGTGCCACAGGGAGGACTTTATGTATTTCTGCTGTTTGACTACTACGCTTGCAGTGGAATGCCAATCATGTTTTTCGGCATTTTGGAGACTGTTTGTGTGGGATGGGTATTTGGTGAGCAAAAAAACACATTTATTTATTTATTTATTTATTTATGTAATGTCAATCACAAGTGGAATAGACACATGTGTATAAAATATTGTGGATGTAAAGTTCCAGTGTATTAAGAAATACACCACTTACACATCTTAAAACATCAGTATCC
>OMNN01083012.1:0-31348 GCA_900302755.1 Chromis chromis | reverse complement strand
GTCATCTTTGTAGTTAGTTTTTGTTGATAATTTAATTTGTTCTTAATTTGAATATAAAAAACTAGAAAAGCACTCGGAGAGCGCAGACCTCCGCCAAGCAGCTCATTTCCACCCATATTGTGATTTACAATTACAATTTCATTTAGCAGACGCTTTTATCCGAAGCGACGTACATCTGAGGCAATTTGGGGTTCAGTGTCTTTCCCAAGGACACTTCGGCATGTGGACAACCCGCTCTACCACCCGAGCCACAGCCGCCCCTATAAAACTTTTTTAATTGGCACTGATGGGATTCGAACCAAGGCCCGCGACTTTGTAGACGGATGCTCCTCCTATCGAGCTATGCCTCCTCCTTTGTGATTTCCACAAAAAAACCTCCCAGATCCAGATGGTAATCCAGAACACCACCAACATGTGATCATCTGGTACTTGTCTCATTATCAACATTTCCTGAAAATTTCATTAAAATCCGTTCATAGCCTTTGACCTTTGAACAAACAGATAAACACCGGCAAAAACATAACCTCCTTGGCGAAAAGTGAATGATGGAGATACAGAAATTCACAATATAAAAGATTAGAAGAAAATCTAACAAAAAAGTGCAATTTGCAGGGGAAACACTGTAGTTTATGTTGTTCATTATAAATAACTAAATCGCTCCTTTGCATCGTCTGCAGCTCTTTTTACATTTTCTTCCCACCTCCAGACTGCAAAGCTTTGGCTGTGTGGGAAGACGGGTGATAAACTGAAAATCTATGTTAACATAAAACAATGCAGTTTATCAATGAATAAGGGTGTGTTCATTTAAAATAAAATAAAAGATATGTGCTTTGTCTGATCACTTATGGGTTCTTTAAAAAACAAAAACAACATGGACCACATCTTCCAAATTCTGCCATGGTATGTAAAATCAATAAGCCCTCGTCTATCGCGGGGGTTAGGTTCCAGAACCCCCCACGATAGGCGAAACCCGCAAGGTAGCGACCTTACGTTTATTTTAAAGATTTATTTCTTTTTGGCTTTTCACCTTTATTCGATAGGACAGCGGATAGAGTTGGAAACGGGAGAGAGTGGGGAAGGACATGCAGCCAATGCCCGAGGCCGGACTCGAACCCAGGACAGCCGCCACGCCTCTGCATGTGGGTCACACGACATAACCGCCAGTGCAAAGAAATTCATTTCGCCTTTAGTTTAACCAATAAACTTACTTTCCTTCATTTATCTCAGGTGATTTAAGAGCCAGGCTATCGTGGCGCCCCTACCTTACATTTATTTTATTATTTATATATATTTTAAGGCTTGAGTGAGGGTGAGCAACACTATGCGCAGCGATCAGACGTCGATGTGAAATGGACAAGGCGAGATGCTGATGCGGGAGACGGAGCATCCAGGATACAGAACACAGTGCTCTGGTTGGTAGATTCAATTTAAAAAACCCGCGATATAGTGAGACCACGAAAAGTGAACCGCGATATGGCGAGGGATTACTGTATACTGTTTTTCATGAACATAAACAACTATACATCTATAATAACTACGTTGTGCAACACTAAGTATATTATATCACAGCCTTGTTTTGTTCAATGTACTATTTCATATTTTGTATTAGTCACAATTCTGTTTTTTGCATGTAATTTGTGTTCACAGTTTAGTTTGTGTATTTAATTGTACAGTTCTTACACCACCTTGCAGTTCACCTGCACCACTAAGTTTCTGTAGGAATTTTGAGCAAAGCAACAGATTTAGTTCCAAAATATGCATACTTACACTTTTGCCTCTTTAGACACATCTTTTTAATACATCACCATTACTATTGTTGCTCTTTTTAGTCTTTACTAATATGGGAAGCAGCCCTGTCAGTACTGCACCTAAATATTGTGTGAAATACATAGACTATGTCAACAACCAACATCTGTACATACAGTGTTTCCTTAGTAAACAGACAATGACATGAACTGCAGCGGATAATTTTATATGTACCCTTGGTTTTGCAGAGCTGCCCTACATAAAAGATCCTTGTGAGGTTAATAATATCTGTTGACTAGCTGCTCTTTATCTTCTATTTCCAAGAAAACAGTCAGCAAGTGAATCTCATGACCCAGCAAGAACCACTCCAGCTGCTTTACTGAGAAAGAGAGAGGTCACAGCTGCTCTGCCTGAGAGCGTTTTAGTGTGTGTTTAATCTGCACATTGCAGGATCACCGGAGTTAGAGGGGTTGAGAGGTTGGGCTACGTCCCAGAATCTCTCATACATCTGCGAACACGTTGTCAAAACACTGAATTCCAGTTATTCTGCTGACAGGGGAGTGAGAGTACATCCATATTAAGCTTGTCAAATTTATGAACGCATCTATTTTCCTGTTTCAGCCCATGGTTCAGACTCACACGGCATTTCTCTCGAATCAAAATAAAGCTTTTCCAAAAACAGCCTTCAGAGTGTGTAAATCTGAGAATGTCAGCATTGTGTTTCAGTCTAAAAAGACAACCTTAGCTAGCCCAGTGAAGATTGGCAGCTGTGTGCCAGCAAAGTAAAAAACACACCCTTCAGTTGCCTCTAACTACACTGTGATCTTTTTTTTATTTATTTATTTTTTTTAAGCTTTATTTTTGGCCTTTTATGCCTTTTTTATTAGATAGGACAGTGGATAGAGACGAAAGCGGGAGAGAGTGGGGAAGGACATGCGGTAAACGCCCGAGGTAGGAATCGAACCCGGGACAGCCACTACGCCTTCGCACTTGGGTCACACAACATAACCGTTAGGCTATCGGAGCGTCCCATCATCTTTTATTTAAATACAGATCATGTCATCATTATGAAAGCAGATGTTTATCACCACAGTGCAACAGCTTCAGAATGTTAGTTAGCAAAAAAATATGTGCATAAGTACAATTAGATTGTGACTTTAGCTACATTAACACACTATAGGTAATCACAGAGCAGGAGGAGGCTGAATGGAGGTGGAGCAGGGGGTCAACCTATAGGGTCACTGACTATCTGTGTCATTTTCATGTTGCTCAGGCATTTTACTGTGGGCAGAGCTTTCTATAAAACAGCTAGACAGCTTAATGCATATGCAGTGTGAAGCTTCACACCGGACCTTTCGAGATCAGTATAAATTCACAAGTTACATAAATGATTTCACACGATCAGCAGACTGCAGTAGGTGGGTTAGTGGTGTAGTTGTGGATAAAAATGTCAGTACATGACTAGTCTTTCTGTGGTCTACTTGGTATGTGTGTGGGTATGTACGCACCAGACAAATGACAAATTTCAAACCAGGCAATATAATGTCTGGTTTTACTGTGTACTCACCGAGCCTTTCTCTATGACTCTGTTGAGCATTATGACCGCCTTGGTCCGCTGCTCCCAAATCATGAGCCAAAAGTGGCCACAGGTGTTCCTGAGGGGGCCCTGTGGACAAAAACACACAAACAGTTTGCTCAGCTACATGGCAGGAGGAGGAGGAGGAGGAGTCCAGCGGGGCAGTGGGAAGTCGCTCACCATGCAAATGTGTGTAACCTTTCAGCTGTGCACAGTAACATTAGATCCACCGAATAAATTAGCAGAGACCAACATGCACTATTGTAATAACCGTGCAACAGAGATTTGCAGAAAGATAACAACAGTTAATGTAAAGGTCAAGACCGCTAACAGTTGTGATGTGGTTGAGCTGACAAAATTGCATGCTGAAAGGTGAATATGTTCAAATGTCAAATCTTTCTCAAATAATACAGAAGAGATACCACAAACTGACAATGCATGGGCACTGCTGAGATAATGTCAATATGTCTTTGCTAAACACAATCAAATGCAGCAGTAAAAGGAATAAAAGAAATAGCCTTTTGTAGAGCAACACACTGCGTGAGGTCACACAGACTGGGATGCAAATAAATCTGAAGTAGTTGTAAAATAAAACTACTACAATTGTGTTTATTCCTTTACTTTTTAAGAATAGCAATAATTTATTGGATAAATCTGATAATTATTCATTTGGAAATTAATTTTGCAATGTCTCTAATCGGGGTTTTGAGACATTATATTGACAAACAGCACATGAACTCTAACTTTGACTCAACAAAACCAAAGAACGTAAACTTTAAAAACACTTAAACATGCTGTAGCACAAATCCAGTGAATGTTACTGAGCACTGAACAAAGTGCTTCACAAAGGTTGGCATATTTTAGAATAGAAGAATAGAATAGAATGTTTTTATTGTCATCATACACAGGGTATGACGAAATTCAAAAGACAACTCTGGTGGTGCAAAATACACATGTATAAAGGAAACAATAAATAGATAAAAAACAAAAACAAAGACAAAAGTAAAATATTTAAATATATATACAAAGAGCAAGTAAGAATATAAAATGTGCAGCAGAGAGCACAACAGCAGCAGTGGAAACAAGTTATTGCACATGAACAAACGACTGAAACACATCAAACAGCACATCAACAGCTCCTGTGTGTTCAGTACTCTGATTGCACTCGGAAAGAAAGTGTTTTCTTTTCCTACATAATATCCTAAAAATATATGCTAGTTGTCTAATTCGACAATCCACAATAACTGTAAGAAACTTGATATCTTTCTCTTGTTACGCCGAATTACGAAAGCGTTCTATGGCTTTGGATAATAGTGCGTATTGAGCAATAACTTTGAGACAAAAAAAGAAAGTCACAGTTTCCTGTGGTCGTGCAAGTTCAAGAGTTAAGTAGTTATTTGTTCTTTCATTTCCAGCTACATGAGAATATTTTAAATTGTGTGAGGCAAAGACACTGCTCTGAAGACTTTCTGTTTAAAATCAATGTTGATGACTTTGGTTTTATAAGTTAGTCACATCCTATCACTAACATTTGTAATCTTGGCTACTGATTCTTAATAGCAGTATTTTAATTTGATTGCACTCAAAAAATCATTAAAAGAATCAGCAGATGAGAAAGTTATGATATTTATAATACAGGAATTGTGGTCTGTTCGTATTGTGGTTCTTAGAAACCTGAAGGTGGATTTCTCAGTGGACAGTGGACTTGAGGAGAAATCCCCCGACACCCATCCCCCTCACCTTCCTCAACAACACAGTGTCTACTGCGGACACCTTCAGGTTTCTGGGAACCACAATCTCTCGGCACCTGAAGTGGACTCCCCACATAGACTCTGTACGTAAAAAGGCCCAGCAGAGGTTGTTCTTCCTGCGACAGCTCAGGAAGTTTAACCTGCCACAGGAGCTGCTGATCACCTTCTACACCGCCATCATCCAGTCTGTCCTCTGCACTTCCATCACTGTCTGGTTTGGATCGGCCACCAAACAGGACAGGCACAGACTGCAAAGGACAATCAGGTCTGCAGAGAGAATAATTGGGGCCAACCTGCCCTCCATCCAGGACCTGTCCAGGGTCAGGAAGCAGGCAGGTGACATCTCTGCAGACCCCTCACAACCCGCACACAAACTTTTTGAACTCCTTCCGTCCGGTAGGCGTTACAGAACACTGTACACCAAAACCACCAGACACAGAGACGGTTTCTTCCCCCAGGCCGTTACCCTGATGAACTCTCAGTCGTCACAGAGACTCAGGAACCACTGTGCAATTATTCCCACACTGATGTATATTTCCACTACTTTCTACCGCAACTTTGCACACACACTGTAAATACTGTGATTTATTTATGGATGTTTATGTTTATATTTTTATTATTATTCTTTTACCAAATTTTTAGTACTTAGTTTTTTTTGTTTTGTTATTTTTGTACATAGAGAGCAAAGCTACACCAGAGTCAAATTCCTTGTTTGTGTGTACAAACAAATAAAGCTGATTCTGATCCAAATGCCTGATAGAAGTCTCAAGCAAATTGTATGTTACAAAGTAATTCTATAAAAAAAACAATTTATACTTTTTTTAACATGTAAAAAAGGGTCACCTCAGATAAGTGAACCACTGTCACAGTTTCACTACTTGACTTGCATGATATTTAAACAATCATCCTGTTGAGTTTCTGTTTAGTCAAAGTCAAAAGGTTAATTTCTTTGCCATTACAGATCATACAGGTACATTAAGACCTGTGGGATATTTGTATAGCTTTTCTCTCTGCTAGCTTGAAGCTCATTACTTTGCCCCTATTGAAATGGCTACGTCGTATTATGTGTATTGCTCTCCACAAACAATAACTGTCTGCAGGCAAATGTGTTGGGCAAGCAAACCGTACGACACAGATCAAAGTTGATTAGTGCTCGTTTTAGCGCTAATTCCTGAGAATTATATGCAGATAATATGTTTTCAAAGTTTAAGGTTTAACAATGGATGAGCTACTCTTCAGTAACTATCATAGCATAGAAACAACATACATGACAAAATAAGCACACACACATGTTCTATCAAAACCCTTCAGTTAAACATTACACAGTGATGCAGCGGCTTTAGGCCTAACTAAATGATTTAAGCTAGCCAAAGAGGCGCTCGCCACCATCCATCACACTCCATTACACAACATAATTCAACACAACGTCTAAAGACCAACCAGTGTTTTGATAACACTAACTACTGACGTCTGTTAGGGGAGCTCATTTGTGGTGCACTGTTGATATGTCATTTCACAGTACATAAACTGTGCGCTGTGAACTATTTTAGAGTTTAAATAATAAGTCAAAGTTTAGTCAGCTGAGAGAAAATTCATACGTGGCTCCTTTTGTAACCAACTGGTTGCACTTTGTCAGGTTAAAAATGACAAACATGGTTTACAACTGGATCTTCTGTTCTTTTATAGACTTATATAGTCAATTTAGTGATTTGGGATGCATTTGTTTTGTATAAATAACAGAATATAAGCATCACTTACATCCATTAACAGTTCTGTCACCACATCCCAGACCTGCATGTGTGATCATAAGTCCTTGAACTTGCCTGAGTTAGTATGTAACTTCTCTGGGCTTCCTCCATCACCACCAGACTCGCATTGATGTAGTCATTTTCTGTGTTTTCCAGCTTCACCCGGCTGTGATCGACTGCAGGGCAGCATGAGAGAGAGAGAAATGAGTTGGGGGATAGGTTGTAAATTGACAGACGTGGTTAGAGGTTTAGAGGAACACCGCAGAGTAAACAGTTTAGACGTTCTGCTAATGTTTACCTACATGGACTGACATCTCTGTATCTGTTTCGGTTGCGATTCTCTGGATACTTTGCCACTTTGTAGGAGCACTCGTGGGACTGACTCCTGATTTCCTAGGAGAGCAGAAAGAGCAAAAGTAATCACCACATCCACCTTTTGTTGTCAGACTGATGGTAGCTTATCAACGCCACTTTCTGGTATAAGGTTTTGAATGAGAACCAGCAATAAACCAATGGTCCACTTGGTTCAAACTATCGTAGTAAACAAATGTAGATAGTTTCAGCAGTACACATAGCTTTACACATGTACTAACTGTGAGAAATAAACGTATCTGGCGCAGTCTAACAGTGAAAACCACTAAATGGCTAAATAACGTAGCTAATCACAGATAGCCTCAATGACACTGATTAATCTTGCGCTAACGTCGTATAAAAAGTGTTGCAGTGTCTTCTGAGAAACAGAAAACAAAATGAAACACGAAGAAAAACAGCGATAAAAACAGCTTTTAACGTTATAACAGACACTCAGTGAGCTAGCCAAGCTGTTAGCTCGCCAAATTAAATGCGCGCTTTAAGTTCGGACTCTCCGTGTTAGCTCGATGCTAACTATGCTAACAGACTTACTGAGTACAGTTTTTGCCACCGGCCCTCTGAGTCTATGTCTTCAAACTCCTGGTCCATTTTCACGGTGGCGACGCCGGGCTGTTCCATACAAGGTTTGGTGAGTTAAGTATTTGGCTATCTACCTCATTACTTTAGTCCGGCTAGAGAAGCTTTTGAGTCAAAGAGTTGTCACTTCCCTCTGCTAGCGAGCTCTCGCTAATATGTTTGTCCGTTATCTCCCTGGTGCAGTTGTCATCCGAAGAGGAGGCGTGTGCGCATGCGCCGGCTGAGGTCCTCCAGTAGCTGTCAAAGCAAACACTGCAAAGATATTCAGTGAACACAGAGATATGGAACAACCAAACCACTCAGTCTGACGAACCCAGGCTGACAACACAAGCCTTTTATTTCGCCTAAGATGCTTTTAATCACTTACTTTGAATATTGGGAAATGTCTTGTGGTTATATTGAATTGAAAGTATTAACTATGATGTCTATAAATCTCCAATGCCTTGTTGTCTAGATTTAAATGCAAAGTGATGCTAATTCCACTAACTATTTCATTCCTTATTCATTACTCTGCTAGATATTATTCTTTTTTATTATTTGATTAATTATTTGGTCCATTGCAATTTTGCAAAACACAAGCTGACAAATACCATTTGCCTATTTTGTCTGACAAAGAGTCCAAAACTCCTCACTTTAATATCACAAAGAACTACAAACCTCCATAAATATTCACATTTGCGGTGTGAGTGAATGAATTTGGGGCATTTTTGTTAAATAATTACTTAATTTTATTGGCAATCAAAATGATTGACAGAGTAATCAGCGCTACAGTCTATATTTCTGAAAATATCAAAAAGTGCAGCATTTGAAACAATGATTTACGAAGCTAAATTAAACAGGTGTACCTTTTAATATCGATCTAAAAGAGGCTATCAAGTTATTGTATTTTTAAAAATATCTTTATTAATATTTTAATATGTACTGTATTATTCTATTACATCTAGAAATTCCTATATTGAAACATTAAAGAAAAACACTAGAGTTTTGCTTGCATTATATATTCATGGTGTCTTTGATAGTTTACTACTATCTTCTTGGTGTTTTTTTTTTTTAGTTCTCAACAAAGCATAATAACACAACCTGTGTAATTTCACAGCAGCGTGTTCTTTGTTAAACAACACCAAATGACTTAGAAATGTGATGCCCATGGTGCGGGACAAAGTACACTTCAGTAATCTGATTCTTATGAGACTGATTACAGGTCAGCAGTGGGGTCAAATGCAACATTTCTAATGTTACACAGCTGCACATTTCCCTTTTCATCTACGACAGGTCTGACTTAGTGCCGTGGTTCAACTGGCCAGTCTTTTATCTTCCATTTACTCCCCTTTTGGAGTCAAATTACTAAGAAATTGTGATGAGAAAAGGCCTCATGAAACTTGGTTGGATCAACATTAAAACACCAACAATTAACACATATCAAGTTGCCATGAGAAGATTTCACATACATTAAAAACACAGGAGCATCACAAGGCTAAAGGGTGACGTTTAGGAAGCCTGCAGGCACATACACATGTATAAACTTCTTTCCATGAGGTAAACCATGAAGTATTATGGTTGTTATTGGTGGTGCTGGTGGTCAGGTTATAGCCAGAGTGAGGTTAAGGGTTTAGATTTTAGGTTTTAAGGGTTCAGGTTAGGATGAGTCCTATAAATGTTGAATGATGGGGGTGTGGGGGAGGCTACTCCTTAGTGGCCACAGGGGGGAAGTGTTTCCACTGCAGCTGGACTGTTAACATGTCAAGTCAAGAGCTACTACCAGAGAGAGAAGTTCCGTTCTTGCGAATCGTCTCACAAATAAAAGCATATAGTTTGCTGTAATTCGTGGATGCACAGACAGATCATATTATCGAAGAAACAAAAGATTTAAGCAGTTTGATGCATTTTATGGTTTCTTGTTAGATGTTTTGTAATAAGGAAGCATTTCTCCAGTAAAGGAGAGAACAAGCTTTCTCTTCTCTTAGGCTTTTGCTTGTTAGTTAGTGTCTGTTAAGTGTGTTTGTATTTGTTGTAATCAAAGGGTGAATGCTGTATAACATATTTCATTTGTTTGTTGTAAAGCAAAATGAAATGTGCAGTACAAATAAAGTTGACTTGAGTCTTAAAGGAGTTTGGATGCTTTATTTTAGTAGGGCCACAACTAAAGATTATTTTCATTGTCGATTATTCTGTGTACTTTCTGGAGGTGAAAACTGTGTACAAAATATCTTGTTTACTGTCATAGAGGAGAAAGAAACTAGAAATGATTCACATTTAAGAGGCTTTTATTTTTTTCTTGCTTGTATTTCACTTGTCTTTCTTGATTTTTCTTATTTTTATATATTTATTATTATTATTGGACTTATACCCGGGACCTGAGAGCCAATTTCGTGCCATCTCATGTGTACATGTGTGCTGGTGTGACAATAAAGAACCCTGAATCCCTGAATCCTTGAATCCTGTAAGCGTAGGGTTTAGACTTCTTTTAATTAAATGACATTTTTCTTAAATAACAATAGTTGGGGATTAATTTAATAGTTGAAAATAATTATTATTTACAGCTCTAGCTGGTAACACGTCATACTTTTACAGATAAAATCTTTTTTAAATAGATTTTTTGTATACTGTAAATATAACTGTAATTATTTGCAGTATTCCTTTTTATACATTTTCTTTTTTTTTTTAAACTTAACTATGGACCATGTCTGCACTTGTGTCCTTAATAAAGAAAGAAAGAAAAAGAAAGAAAAGATTATTTATTTTACGAGTAATAAAGTGCTTTTACAGTGTGATTGCAACAAATATGAATATTTCTTTCATCACTAGCTATAATAGTTTACTTTTACTAATATTTTTTTTTATTTTTACTGATAATTGTTCGTTGTTGTTGTTGTTGTTGTGATTGCAGCAAATATGAACACTTCTTTCATCACCAGCTAGAATAATTTACTTTTACTAATTTAAAAAAATGTTATTTTTACCAGTAATTAAGTGTTTGTTGTTGTTGTTGTTGTTGTTGTTGTGATTGCAACAAATATGAATAGTTCTTTCATCACTAGCTATAATAGTTTACTTTTACTTATATAAAAGACAGTTTGTTAGTGGTTTTACAATGCAATTACAACTAATATAGAAATACTTCTCCCATCATCACTGGCTATATAAGCTTACTTTTAATTGTTTTAAAAAAAGAAATTATTTTGTCTACTCTTTTCGTGTTTTTCAGTGTGATTACAATTAATATTAGTACTTCTTCTATCACTAGCTTTAATAGTTTACTTTTATTTATATAAAAAATGTAATAAATTATTTTTTACAAGTAATTAAGTGTGTCATGGTTTGATTGCAATGAATATGAGTACTTCTTGCTTCACTGGCTGTAATAGTTTTAAAAACACCCGGCTTTTCTTTTGAAAACACAACATTTTGTACCGGAAGTACGAATGTTATTTCATTTTGTTCTGCAGCTTGACGGCAGTCAGACTCGGGGAATGTACCTTAGCTGTCCTGCCAAGTTTTCTGCTTCACATTTTCAACTGCTGGGAAACTGAGACACCAGCATACACTTCTGTGGCCAAGTAAAAGGAAACGGGGGAAACAAAAAGGTCAGTATATTTAAGAATGAGCTTGAAAGTGAGAACTAGCGAACATTTGGTGAATATCCCACAGATCAGAACTTCCTCCTCTCCGCGGCTGTTGAGAAGCTAACAGTTTTTTAGCTTTGTTAGCTTGTAAATGTTCCTTGTTAAAGTCCAGGACGGAAGAAGTCCTCTTCTGACACCAAATAAAGTTTAACGACCGTAGAAGGTGACTCAGACAAACCGTGTAGTCGACTTAAATATCTATCGAGTTACTGAACACATTAGCTGAGCTGCTCAGCAACTCTTCGGACGATTAAAGTTAGTCATTAGCTTCCTGCTACACAAATCTGATTCCGAGGCTAGCAGGCTAACGCTGGTTAGCCAGGTGGAAAATGTAAACAAAATGGGTCCTTCCTGTTCCGAGCTGAAGACCACAAGTAAGATATCTTTTGTTTTACCTGTGAGCTATAATATTATATTCACTTCTTGTCAAACAAGTCGTGTCTAGACCTACGTGTGTCCTGCGTATACCCTCATTGCGGTACTTTGTTTGGACTCACGATGTAGGGCTCAACATACATTTATTTTAGCTGAATTATCCCATTTCTTAGAACTCTACTCCATATTTTATAAGACATTTGACTTCACTAGCGAAACGGTAAAGCTTAGGCTATCTTGAGACTGCTGTAGAATTATTTAAAGGTTTAATATGTTATCTGGTATAATGTCTAACCCTGTCTCTACAGATTACGTGCTACATGTGTACAGTAAGTAATCTTCGTGTGAAGTTAAGCTAATGTTGGATCACCTCTTGCATGATTTAGTGAATGGGAATCCTCCTATACATTGTTCCTCTGTTATCAGTGCTTTAATGAGTAGATAACATATCAGTTGCTCAGTACTTCCTTGTTTACTGTGAGTCTTTTACGGCATGGTTGCTAAATTAAGGGGCTTTCTGTTACTGAGTCACGGTGCTTTTACTTTCTCTTGATGGCCTGTACTGTTTAACATGATTAATATTAGTCTCAGACTTGGTGAATATACACAGAATCAAACTGCTTCTGCTATAGGCCTGGTAAAATGTTGTTATTCATGTATTTGATGTAGAGAAATAGCCTCAAAACGTTAGTCTTAAAGTCATTTAGGGCTCCGCCAGTAGCATTTCTGCCTACTAAAAAATTACCTTTTTGACTTGAGTGCATTTTAAGCATTGTTCTAAACTGTAGTATTAAAATGCAAGTTATTTCAAATATATCATGTGCTTCTACACAACTTGAGCAAAGGATACTTTTTTTACTTTACAGAACACGTTGCCTTTGCATCGGCAGTTTCCCAGTGAGGAACCTTGTTATGAAAGAAGCACCAGCATCACCCACATCTTACCCCTAATTTGTAAAAAAAATAAATAAATAAATCAGGGGTGGTTTGTTGGGGGTTTAAAAAGTAGGGCAAAAATCCTCCAGTCTGAACTAATTTAAGGTTAACTGACCTAAATTTTAGCCTCCAGCAAACCACATTATGTTCATACTTTATGTTGAATTATATTTTCCATTAACCCATCCACCATGTTTTAGGTTGGCTTCGGTGACAGCATTCTTTCCAGAACAGAAACTCATTATTCTACTGTGCTTTATGATCATTCTGACTATTAAAGAGCTCCATTTCTCTCTATATACCAGTTGATATGCTGTGATGTGAATGTGACTCTGACTAATAGCTAGTCTTGACTTTTCCTTTGGCCTTGATGTCTGTGAAGGTTCTCAGTCATCCAGGTCATGGTTATCCTCGTAGTTTCAATCGTAGCATCTGGACTTGGTTGAGTTAGCTCGAAGACGTTTCTCCTCTCATCCAAGAGGCTTCATCGGTTCTAACTGACTGGTTGGGAGTTCCAGGTTTTATATTCTTCAGGAGCCAGGAGAGGTGAGAGGTATTGCAGTTTTACATTTCTACCCAGGAAGAACAGAACCCATTCTCACCTAAAGGGCCCTAACAAACCCCATTGTGAGAGGGAATGACCTAACCACTCGCATAATGAGGGAGAGGCAACACTCACCCAGCAGGCTGGAGTTTCAGTAGTTTTAATGGATCCTGAAGAGTATAAAATCTGGAACTCCCAACCAGTCAGTTTAGAACTGATGAAGCCTCTTGGATGAGAGGTGAAACGTCTTCGAGAAACTCAAGCAAGTCCAGAAGCTACGACTGAAACTATGAAGATAACCTTTGGCTTGATGAATAATCGAATGTTTATCCGCTGGGGACAGATACTTTAACATAATGTTTGACTGCCAAATAGGCTTTAAGTTCGTACAAACAACGGATCTTTAACATTTGAATCTTTTGTCTTGTGAGGTCAATTAGTCGTATTGTTGCAGTATCTTGAAATCTGTCTTATTCTGTGGATAAATCCAAATATATTGCAACCATGTAGTTACAGATAACATAACTCTAAAGATGATGGCCCCCATTGGAAACTGTAGAATCAAAGTTAGAGATCATAAATGTCTTGAAACATGCTCCAAACACGCTTGATTTATTTCAGGATGTAATTCACTTAGTTCTGCAATGTGATAATTGCTGTAACTCGGAAAGTAATCAGTAAATAATGACAACTGGGCTCAAACTGTAGCTGAATTTGGTGTGGCTTTTCCAATATGTAGGATTATAAATAAGGCCAAGAAGCGCTTTCATTGTATTCACTAATTTCTCACACATCCCCTCCAATTTTCCAGCTACATAGATGTAAAGGCAGTCAAATCAGTGCTTTGATTGCACAGTGAGCCTCAGCACTGCTGGTGAATAGCGAGTAGCTGTTGGTGGATGTCTCTCTCCTTCATTGTAGCACAAAATGGAACGGGGGCTGTCTTCCCCATCATGCCACCCATCTGCTTCCTGCTCCCCTGCTGTTTGGGGTGAAAAGCCTTTAGCGGAAAGGACAGACAGTGAAGAGACTGGTATAGGATGCATTGATCAGGAGATGCATGGTGGAGAAAAAGGAGTATATTCACCAAGTGCCACCCTTTCTGCCCCAGTTCAGTCCTACGCTGGAGTGCTGACCAAAGAAAGCCTTCTAATCTACATTACTGGCAGTTTGTTTCAACATAATTAGGCCTAATATGTGGCTCAGGTAATGTGCTCTCCCCTTCAGTACCTTTTAAGACTTTGGGTTGGTAGGATGTGCAGCAAACGGATATTATTAACCATGTCTAGAGATTCTCTGTTGTGTTGTAGGAACACAGGTAGGCAGAAATCCATTACTGCAACATCTAGTTCAAGTATTCAAAGTAGACCACACATTGAATGCCGGAATGAGGGATCAATGGGGCCTTTTCAGGAACAGCTCTGAATAGAGTCACCAATTTCATAAAGTCGTTCAGCATAAGGAGAGGATGAGAAGTGGTTTTAGAGTGTTAAGCCTTGATTGTACTCCCTTGTTAAAGATGCACACAGACAGCTGTGGAGACCAGGGATGTGTAGTTGTTGGTAATATACTGCTGTCAAGTTTGAAAGGAGGATTTGGTTCCATACATGCGGAGTAGGTCAGCATTTACGTAGGATGCTGCTCTTTCAGCAAAGTCGCCACAACAATCTGAAATTTATGGTGACCATGTGGACCATCACTTGTTCACGGATGGAGAAAGTTTACCACTGGCCTTACTTGTCTCCACTTCAGTCAGCATGGAAGGTGCCTTTGGGTCTGATCTGCAAATGTTAAAGTTACCTTGTAGAGCAGGGGTGGGCACTCCTGGTCCTTGAGGGCCACTATCCTGCATGTTTTAGATGTGTCCCTCTTCCAACACACCTGATTCAAATGATCAGGATCGTTATCAGGCTTCTGCAGTGCTTGATGATCATCTGAATCGGGTGTGTTGGAAGAGGGAAACATCTAAAACATGCAGGATAGTGGCCCTCAAGGACCAGGAGTGCCCACCCCTGTTGTAGAGTTTTTGATCTGTAGTAACTTCTACAGAGCAGTTTTTTTTGTTAGTGGGACAGAGGTTCTGTGTATTTCGTGTATGAGGCTGAACATATGCATAAATGTGCACAAACCTGACATGACACATGTTTCCACCAATGGTGTCACACTGTTACCCTAATCTACAGTTGGTGGTAATGCATCAAGATAACATGCCAGCAGAGACAGGGAGGAAGATGACTGCCAGCAAGTAAACAAAGATGTAAATGATGGTTTAAAAATCTTTTAATAATTTATAGTAATGATTGCTTGTAATTGTATTGGTATTGTTAGACCTTAATGGCACTCACAGTGTGTTTTGGTGAGTAACTCTGAATCTAACGATACATTTTGTGTGCGTTGTGGAAAACTCCGCAAAGCACCTTAAGGGCCAGGCTCGCACTAAAGGAGATTTTGAATTGGGTTGCATCACACACATAAGTAGAAGCTTCACAGATATTCTTCTCTCTAATCTCATACATGCACACAGTACAACATGGGAAAATAATGGCGCATCACATGCTACAGGATATTATGAAGATTATTGTGCCAGAGGGAGCAGTCAGGAAGCAGAGCGCCACCACACATGATCTTATGGGGACGCAGATATAAACAAAATGAAGACTGTGGAGCAATAACTTACTGTAATGGTAATGATACTTTGCACTGAGGAAAAAAACAAAAGCAGAAGGCTGACAAAGTCTGCATGAGAAAGTTGGAAGATGTGGTCAACACTGGGTGGCTGTTCTTCAGTGAGAACTTGAGGTGAGATTTTAACTATATGTTTAAATATCTGTAGCCTCAAGGACTAGAATGTTTATTACATTACAAGATTATCTGGGCTGAACATCAGAGGGGTAAAATAAGGGTAAATCGGGATCTTTTGTAGTGTGAGCTCGGCTTGAAAGGTTCTGTCTAGAGAAGAACATGAGCTCCTGGTGGTGAAGGCTCATAGCTGCACTTGTGGCCCAAATCCGCTGTGATGACTGTGTGGTAATTTTAGTGTCATGGTCATATTGGATTGCAGTTTACATGATGCACAGTGACACTAAAATTCTTTGCCGTGTGTCAAAAGTAGCAGCAAATTTCCCGAAGGTACCAAGTCATCATTTGAACCATTGCAACCTCACTTATGCAACCACAAGTGCTTGCATAAGTGGGAGAAACTGATTGCTGAAAAGGCAAGCTGTCAGTGGAATGAATAGGTGGCCACATTTGGACTCGCAGAGTAACTGCATCCTCACTCTGACTCTTCTCTTTTATCGTCCTATTCAGAACCCCACTGAGCATCATAAACAGCCCTGTGTATAGCACTAAAAATGCATCTCCGTTTGCTCCCCCTGATGCAATCCTAAGTCGGAATAAAATGAATTTGAAAATGAATGTGAAATAGCTCATGCGGATTAAAACTATTTTTTATTGTAAAGACTTTCACTACTTAATCATTGACTGACCTACAAATGGAGCTGTTGCCTCATCATAGTTTATGAGATACAGTGGAAAAGTACGTTGGCCTCTTGGCTGTGAATCAAACTGTTTACTAAATAGTGCTGAAAGCAGCATCAGAGGCATTCGCTCCTGTACTGCCGTTCCTCACTCTCTGTCAAACATTTTCATTACGAACTGCCCGGCAGATAATGGCCTCAATAGAGATTCATTAAGCCAACCAGGTTATTTCAATGTCCAGCTGACAGAAAGTTGGCCTAAACTGAAAAGTGCTGGTCAATCTAACTGTAACCTTTCCCAAATATGAATTAGCTCCAGAGGAATGTTTGATGCTGCAGATAGCAGTGACAGTTTCACAGAAGTTGCAGTATTTCTTCCCAGTGTAAACAAAGTTGTCTTCGCTTGGGTAAACAGAGTTTGCAAAAAATAGCTTTTCTATAGAGTTTGTTGTCCCGTCTCAGAGCTGTCCCTTGGTCCAAAGCCATAAAAACTGAATGCATTGTCATGATCAGGAAATCAGTCCTCAAGCTGGAATGTCACCGGAAATTAGCGTACGTGATGAACACAGCAAAAGAACGCTTTGAGCCACTCATTTCCATTCTTGGAAGCCGATCATTGTATGTGAGAAAGTAGGCATTTGTTTGAAACTCCCAAAATCCCAAGAAGCCTACGTCATCTTTACCTAAATTTGGACTTCAGTATTGTGAAACACCACAGGAAGACCATCTCAGTGCTTGCCCAATTACCCAAAAACCACAAAGACTTAAATGCGCACCATTTTAAAACAACCAGTCTCAATAATTATAGCTGAGACACGTATTGGGACGGTACACAAAGATGATGTTCACCTCCAGAAATTGTGATCTGGTCAGCATTGTGATACACTGGAGGCGGCTTAACTACATCTTTGTCAAAAGTAGGAGAATTAGATTAGAAATACAGCACATATGCTTGAAACGCGTAGTACCTAATAACCATTGGTCAAGCATAAACAACTTCTGAAAGTTTCAGTCTGCCTGAATGAAATAATAGTGAATTAAATATAATTTATATTAGTAAAATGGAATTACAGCGTTACACTCAATATTTAATAGCCACGCCTCATAGACAAAATGGCAGATATGGAGTGACCATTTGTCTCTGTAAGCTACAGGACTATTGTTTAGATTCCAGAGGCATGAAACAGATGTGTATTGATAAAAGTTAATTATAAAGAGTCTTAGGACACGAGAGAGTTCAATTCTACAATACTGCGCTGGGCAGTGGTGGGCTAGTCGATTGTGAAGCGAACTTGTAACCGGTTGGTCGCCGGTTCAAGTCCCCGTACTGGCAAGAGGTTGAGGTGGGAAAGTGAGAGTGACCCCTTGTCCCAGTCACCACCACTGTGGGCCCTTGAGCAAGGCCCTTTACCCCTGACTGCTCCCCGGGCGCTGCACCGCAGCAGCCCACTGCTCCTAGTATGTATAGTTAAGGTTAACTTTGAATAGGATGGGTCAAATGCAGAGAAGGAATTTCCCCAAGGGGATCAATAAAGGTTAGATTATTATAAGAAACAGTAGATAATTTGTGATGGCAGCTGTAGTACGCACTTAAAAGAAAAAGTATGCAATTCAGAACGCAGCCCGGGTTTTGTTTCTGGCTTCTTCTACTATGTTTATTACAGCCATACGTAGAGTGGCCTATACCACAAACTTTTGTCAACATTACGCAGCCTTGTTTATTTACTCTAAAGCAGTAAATGCAAACAAGCCTAATTTGCTTCAAATTCACTTGATGACATATGGAAACACAGCTCGTGTGACAGAGCACACCTGGGAAATTTAAGCTGTATTTTTACATTTACTGTACCATGAATTGATTATAAATTTGGAAAAACGTTGAATGAAAAAAGGTATATATTATCACCATTTACACAAATAGGCTGTGGTTCTGGCTCACTCAATTAAACGTGCCATTTGGTGCTTATCTTTGTCACTTTCCCCACTGTCCAAATACTTTTAAATGACTGAGTTGTTGACAAGAGACACCAAAACACACAGTGTACATTTAGTTTTTTGTATGTCGCAGCAACATGTTTGACTACTAACATGAGGCGATTGTCTCCTGAGACAAGTGTGTCAGAACCCTTTTTCAAAGCATGACTCAGTCATACTGTCTTCTATTATGAGACAAACTCCATCTAGTTTTAACAGACGTGGTTTTCTTATCATCAGCGGTATCATAGGACTAGCCATGGAGTTTTATGTCACCTCTGCACTTCTTTAAATGAGAAATGTGTTGCTTGGCCACAACAACTCACTTTAAAAAAAAATTGGTCATTGTTCTCCCATATATTGTTTCCTCTCAGCAGAGAAGCTGCTGCTTCTAACACTCGGTGTTTCAGATAGCGATGGCCCTTGTTGAAAGGTGAGGACAGAATATTGTGTTGTGGAGAACAGCATCATTGCCTGTGGTCCGTGTCTCATTCAACATCTTCTGGGAATGGACCAGCCCGGTTCTTGTTTGCTCGCTCTTTGTTTTTCTTGCCGAATCCATTGAATCCCACAATAACCTAAGAATATGAATGCTAGACTATTGATTGAATGCTGCCTCTGAGCAAGTCATATCATCGCCACGGTGTGTCAGCTCTTTTTTGTGATATCTTTATTTTGTCATCTCTTCGAATCCCGACTCAAGTCAGATTTATGTGGTGTGCATAAATTATCTGAAAGCATCAAGCCCCCGTTTAATTTAATGTGTGTCTAAAGGAAAGAGAACACAGCACTGGCACTTTCATATGTTTGTGTGGTTTTCTTTTCCTGTTTTTGGGTGTTTGTGTGTCTGTTTGCCTGTGTGTGTCTCCATGTGTGTGCATGTGTGACTGTATGCATGTTCTGAGTAATGGGCTTTGTGCATCCTCTCTTGCTGACGGCCAGGATGTATCCATGGCAACGCCAGGTCGATCCTAGCTGTAAGCGGAGCTGGTGAGAGGGACTTGAAAGGGAGCGTTAAACCTCTCCTCTCATCTGCCCTGCGCTCTTCTCACTCTGACCATGGCGAAATGCGTGGCCTTGTTGAAATCCCAGCCCAAGGGGTAGAGCTGTGACCGTGGACACTCACACATCACAACACTGCCACCTTTTGACCTGATGCAAAAATGTATGACAGTCTTTATTTATTTCTTTGTGCTCCCTGCTTCCTCTGTGAGTTCAGGGTTCATGTGTGGAAACAGAAACATGAGACCTCGATACAAAGTCTTTTCAAGATGATGCTTCTTATTTTGAGTGTTGTTGTTGTTTTTTTTTAGAAAGTTAACCGATAGATGACAGAAAATGTAAGAAGGATTTGGAGAACAGTATTCAACACAGTATTCACTAAGATTTCCATTGGGGTTCCTTTATTGGTCAGCGATTCGAGCACCCAGCTTGATTTTGCCAAGATGTAAGTGCTGCAGCTGTTTAATTCATTTGGACTGACGTCATGTTTCTGGTTCAAAAGGTGTGGACAATTTGCTGTTGATTTAAAAACCTACGGCTATCTATTGTGAGTCCAAAAATCAATGGCTGTTTCAATGTTTGTAATTTAAAGCTTTCTAGCTTTTTCTCCAGTTGATCAGCTCCACAACTCAGCCGCTCCATCGAGTTTATTACTTAATTATTGTTATTTTTCTTGCATTTATTGCTAATTTTTTCTGGTGCTGCTCTAACAATTGGAAATTCCCCCAATGGGGATCAATAAAGAAATATTCTATTCTATTCTATTCTTTCATTTTAGTGGAAACTCTTTTTGTTAAAGTCCAATAAGAAGGATACCATGTGATTCTCCTTTGCCCATGGGATGATTTTTATACAAAATAGGTAGTGCAAAATGGAAAAGACAAATAGAAAGCACTTTTGTCCTCACAGTTGGCATCTTCACTTTAATAAAATGTTGCCCGTGGAGTCCTTTGATGCTTTGTCATGGCATGTTTAGCCCAGAGGAAAGGCTATATGATCAGATGTGCTGCTGTTGCCCCCTAGTGGATATATACATCAATGTTAAAGAAGAGTGAATGTGATTTAAAGGAAAGAGTAACAGGCGAGGGATAAAAGCACATAAAAGCAGTGACAAATGGGAAAAATGGAGCAAGACAATCATGTTTTGGATGTATCTGTTTTGAGAAAAACACAGATTCCAAAACAAATACAGATTTATTGCATTCCCTGTGTGCATCAATATATCTGCACTGACATTGTAATTAAGATATTTCAGCATAAGGTACATCGACCCCATCAAGCCGTTTCGTTCACGGGGTCACTGCACTGCTTTGTACGGTTTCATTCTCTCCACAGCAGTTTCACAACTAAGCATCTTGTGCCAAATCATCCAAGATGTTAGCATGTGTGAATATTCATGCAGCTGTACCGTCTCTGAAGGCCTGGGGACTGCAGCTGAGGGAGCTCTGTGACCTTCTTGTTAGGTCAGGCTGGATGCCGGAGGCTATCTAGTGATCACTAATACATATTCAAGAACCGCAGGCCGTCAGCCTCTGCTGTTAACCGAGCTCCAAGATAGAGCATGATTAAAGCCAAGCCACAACTCTTTTGTTTGCTCTCTTATCATCAGCAGTTGTTTTTTTTTTTTCTGTGATAGACTATCTTCACAGCTAAACACATATTGACCAAGTCTGCTGCCTTTCTCACCCTCTCACTTGGTATTAGTGTTTCCCCCTGGCAGGTAGTTATGGTTTTCAAACTTAAAACAATAGATCGGTTTGCGTAATGTGTTTTCCATTTGTTTCACAGGATTAATGCGGCTGAGGTATCCTGTGGTATCATTAGCTGCGGGTTTCTATTGTAAAGAGTGCTGTCATCCCCCTAAACGCGTCTAAAGTTTCATTTTCTGGCACCATCATGTTTCTGAAAATAATCTCGGCTGTCTAATGGAGGTCGATCAATGCGGATGGATCGGTCTCATACATTTCCTTTTCATATCACAACTTACACCACCTCAGGGAATCTGCATTTATCTCCATATTCGATAATGAGAGGATCCATTTAAGATGATGCGTTTCTTTTCTCCACTACTTGTACATATTTGCTTTCAGTTAATCTGCTTTCTGCAGAACTGCTCGCAGCTATGTGGGGCTTTGTAATTTGAGAAAGATGTGTTGGTAAAAATCTGCCATTAGATTGAGATAATAATGAGCAAATGGAAGTCCTAATTAAATTCCTTGACTTTTCTTCTCGCTGTTTGTGCTGCTGTAGCTAATTTCTTGACCGGGCATCAGACATGAACTTAATACTTCCTCTCCTTGAATCATATTAAAGGATCGTATTTGGCCTTGTGGTCTTTGGTGTTTCTTTGTTGCAAAACTGAAACCCGTCTATGTACGATTGCGTTGTGTATTCCAGTGTGTGATTCTTTGCTCAGCTTTAGTCATTGCAGTAATACCTTAGTATTATTTGCGTTCTATTACACAACTGTGCTGAGATCATTTTATTTTCGGGGGTGGAGTGAGGTCAGTCGGAACAGTGAAATCAGCAGAAATTTACCAGCTTATTTAGTGCTTTTGCAACTGTACATTGGCTCTAACACTTTCCTCTCCCACTGCGTCAAAGCCTCGGGGTTTTTTTTTTCCTGTAAATGGTGAAATTCTGCCCCAGCGTGGTGACCTGTAGCTGGGCCCTGCGGGAGTATTCTGTGTCCTACACTCCTCATGGCCTCACCTTCTTTCCCCTCCTCCTCGTCCCCCCTCCTCCTGCTCCTTATCTCCTCTTCTTCTTCTTCTTCTCTCTTTCGAAATTGCTCTAAGGGATAGATCTGCCCCCAAGACACAAGGACAAACCCAGGAAAGGCGTCTCACTTCAACTCCAAGTGGATGTGAGTGGCAGGTAGCGGGGTGTGTGGTTGGCTTCTCAGCTCGTGGTCTTGATGTTTTAACTTTGTTTGGGACAGTATGCGCTTGATTGGCTCTGTATTTTGATTGACAGCTCATTTAAAAAAGGCAGCCGGGTTTGTGGCAGAATTAATGCTCTCTGATTTTCCGGATTACTTCAGCTGATGGGTTTTGTATCAGTAGCCTGTTTTGAATACGCTTGCTGCCACTTCTCGTCTTGAATGATTTCATTACTTCAGGATTTTGGACTCTTTGAGGACTGAACTTCTGGCTTCAGATTGCTGTCTTATTTCTAAGTATTATCACCGTATTCAATCCTGCCATCATGCCGGTCCGGATCATGTGCACTATCTCCTTTTCGGCCGATGACGAGCCCGGCAGAGGATATGGAAAAGATGGTTTCGATGACCACTACAAGCGGGTGAAAAAGAGTTATGGCGACGGGGACTCGCAGGAATACCTGGATGGGTGTAGCCAGGTGGATGATTACACTGACGAGGAGGACGACGTCACCGAGGTGGACGACCTGGCCGCTTTCTTCAGTGGTTGCTCGCTCCACGGCGCCAACCACGTGTTTGTAGAGGACAAGAAGTTCGGTTTCCGCCAGGGTTTGTGGGCTGTGGTCTTCACCATGGCCCTGTCTGCTTTCTTGTATCAGGTAGCTGGCAGGGTCATGTACTATCTCCAGTATGATTACATCACCATGCTGGATGAGAAAGTGGCCAAGAACATGACCTTTCCTGCCGTCACCATATGCAACTACAACTTTGTTCGCAAGTCTCAGATGAGCTACAGCGACTTGATTTTCATGGGCCCTCTGCTGGGCTTCGAGGAAGGCATGGCCCCGGGGTTTCCACTGGCCCAGGAGCCGGACCGCGCGCCGGGCTCTCGCTTCACCCTGGATGAGTTCTACAGCCGTACTCGACACCGCATAGAGGAGATGTTGCTGGACTGTAACTTTAGAGGTTTAGAGTGCGGCCCTGAGAACTTCAAAGAGGTAAGTTACACCTCATACCAAAAAATACTTTTTAAAATAGTTTTAAATGTTTAATCTTTTGGGGGACCAGCAGACTCCAAATTGGAAATCATCAAACTGAGTTGGCACTTCATATATTCAAGAGGTACTCCATATGCATCTGGCAGACTTGATAATTTTAATTGATTGGTAATATTCTCCATGGGGATCTTAAATTGAAATGTGGTCCAAAAAGTGGAAGAGTAGAATAGGAATGATGCTGGATTTCATTAAGGAATTCTGTTAAAGTGCATTGTGAAAAAATAAGAGCATCCGGTAAAACCTACTACTAAAACTAAAGTGAAATACCAGAATAGTAGTTCTCTTTGAGGAGAACATTGTAGAAAACTAAAGATATAAAAGGAAGTGTTTGTTTATTGCTGTGAGGTCATTCAGTTACTTACATTTCCGAGTCGTCGCTGTAAATAAAAATCTTTTTCTAAGTCAGCATGTCTGCTTTAGTAAAACTCCATTGTAAATTCAAAAAGAGCAGACATAAGCAGGTTCCATTACTTAAAGTGGCATACTTGGCATACAGCTGTTGTTATTGAGTTAAACAGGCACTGAAGGAATCTCTGTGTAGCCCAGAGGAAGCGTCAAGGCAGCCTCTTGCCAGACACACATTCCCTAAATCTTTGGTATTTTACACACATCATATTGGACACAATAGGAATACTAAACTGCCAAATAGCGGTGACGATATCTAGCTATTGCTCTATTGATTTGCTTGACCTTTGCACAAGTTACGGATGGATGTGTGCAGACTGCTAATGGCTGTGCTTGAGTTACATGAGACTCATTTACATCAGTGTGTAAATGCACGACACACTTCTCCCCACTTTAGAATTATGTGATAACAACACAGTGCCTTTGTTAATTTACAGTGTCTTTTTATCATTAATTATCAAAGTGTAGCACAATTAGAATAGCTGTAGTCGAATTAGTATTTCGTGCAGCCGCCGGTGCTCAAGTGATTAATCGCTTTATCGATCAGTCTGTCTTTCTGAGTAATTTTTAAAGCTAAAATGCCAAAAAATTTGCTTGATGTCTCTCAATAAATGTCAGCACTTACTTTTTGGCTGACTGTTTTACTGCAGAGTGGGGAAATAGGGGGTTTTGAATATGTCAGCTTGGCCCCTGAAAAGCTGTGACGCATATTTTGCACCATTTGTTCACAATTTGTAGATTAAATTATTTATTGATTACTGGAGAAAAATACCCTTCACATTAACAAATACTGAAAATAATCATGAGTTGCATCACTAGGAATTCCCATAGAGATGCATGACTTAATCATTCATTTTACAAGTCTGTTACAGGAGCATATCTATATTTATATTAAATATAATGTATCTGCGTGTCACAGGGAAGAGTAAAAGGCAGAGAGCAGCCGAGTGGCTTGACAGTAAAAATCAAAAGCTTGTCTTAACAGGTGAATTTTCATGAGGAGTTTCAGATCATCAGCACTGAAAGCAGCTCTGACATTCTGGGGTTAGGAGCTCCAGAAATGTAGAGCTATGCGGGGCTACATCTTGTCAACTAAGATGTGGAGGTGAAGCTGGGTAAAATAGAAAGGAGTGGTTGAACATGTGTTATTACACCGTGTAGAGCCAGATAATTAAAAGTCAGAGTTAGTGCAGTGTGTGCAATCAAGACGAAATGAACGATCCAGCAGTGAAACAGAATCACTGCCACGGTGAAGGACATGTGAAAGGAACAAATAACAAGAACATTTTGAAGATTAAAAATAGTACACAAAGCCATAGAGAGCTTTTTTTTTTGTCTTTGGGGAGTTCTTTTGCAGTCTAAGAGAATTTCAGCAACATGCACAGAGGGAACGCCTTGCGAGGGCATTCTCTCTATGTTGACACAAACAGGCAGCATGACTTAATGTTAGCACAAAAACAGTGGTTTGACAGCAGGCTATAGATCTTACTCAACTTGTCTTTATTCAGGGTTCAGTGTCTGATCCAGGCAAAACTTGAAGAAGTGCCTAGGTCAGCCAGTCAGTGTCACAAATGGGAAAAAATTGCCTATGAGGCCACTGTCCTTGAGGTGAAGCAGGAATGCTGTCATCCTCTGTTGATCCCAGATTCTTAAAAACAAAGTACTGTGACTTCTGTGCAGTCTGCCATTTTATTAGCATGAGAGGAGGGCAGTGACCAGGTTTTATTCAATGACAGATTTAACTGCTGAGATCAAAACTCATGCAGTGTCTTACATTGAAGATCACAACAGCATATGCACTTGTGTTAGGCTGTTACAGACTCTTGTGCTCACATCACAGTTAACTTTGTCCCTTAAAAAACTATTATCTTAAATTAAAAAAAAAGATTTAAAACCATCAATTCTGAATGATTACAGGAAAGTGAATGAATATGCTGTAAAATGGTATCAACACAAAGTAAACATGCTTTCAGTTGTGCTTGATGTAGCTGTTTTGGGTCAGAAAGACAAAAGCAGTTTATTGGCTACATTTAATTTAATACCTGTCAGTTAATACATTATGCTATCATTGCAAATACGTGGAGCACTTAAAGCTGCTCCCTCATATATCTGAGATACCTGTTATCATTGCTAAACATACGTGACCTGCACCATTTTCTCATGTCATTTCTGCATTAAAGCACTTAACAGCATTTGACTGATTTACATTGAGCTGTGCGTAGGACTGTGTAAGTTATGTTATACATTATGTGAGTTTTGTTTTGTACTTTGTTTTCGAGTCAACGGTGTGTGCATGCCTGCAGGTATCACAGTTGTTTCTGCATTCAGCCTAAAGAGCCGACTAACACAAGTGACAAGTAATCATTTCACTGTCGGGTCTAATGGGACTAATTATAGCCATTGTCAATTTGGCTTGAACCCTTCTGCATTACAGCCTCCCACTAATATAATCATTGATTGTTCCTTCCGCTCATGCACCTCCGTGCTGCAAATACAAGCCAATGCCTCCTCATTGTTTTGTCACTCTGTTTCCAAATCATGATGCTTTGAAAATGTAAAAATGTGTTGCCTTGACAGTGTTCAAGAACAGGTTTCATAACCAGGTATTTAGGGAAAACATCCGCTGTAACTGCTGGGTAGAGGCAGCTTTTTGGGAAGAATCCAAGCCCAAATATAGACCAGATTTTTTTTTTATTTATTTTTTTTTTTTTTTGCTTTGTGTGTGTGTGCTGAAAACAGACTTGATATTGATGATAGCATGCTGAGATGTTTTAGGTGAAGTTTGCATCATTGTTGGTGCACATTTCAGCATCAAACATGAAGGGCTTTGAATGTTTAGAAATCTATCTAGCCATGCAGTTTTCCTTTCCCCTACCCATAGTACGTACACCTTAGTCAAACAAGTTAATCAGCTTTGCATATTTATATCCCCAATATGCACATTATTAATTAAAAACAGCAAGAGTAAGCCTATTTCATGGAAGTTATTGAATGCCTTTCTGGGAAATTGCAAATGGAAGCAAACACAAATGAGGTAAGTTGGGGCAAGTGGCAGAGCAAAAAAAAAAAAAAGTGATTGTTAATAAAAAACAAAAGAAGAAAGAGAGGCTTCCATAACTGGAAACAGACTAGCTATGCCCTTGTGGCAGGGATGTCTTGGTTATAGCTATAGCGCAGGCTAACTCACTTAACCTGTATTAATACATCTCTGCTGTCTTTTTCTTCTGAAAAGCAAATCGATAGAGTGTATTTATTTTGCGTAATGTGGCAATTGGCAGCGCCAGTGCTCCCTGAGCCCCTGCTACTCCCTGTTTATTATATCGCCTAAAGAGCCACTAATGGCACCACTGACTCCATGGCTGCTGTATTGAGAAGAGGAGGTGAAGTGATTGATTGCTTTCAGTCTCTCTCAGTCTCTGGGGCTTTCTATCCATCCCTCCTCTCTTTCTGTCTGTCCACCATCTCTCTCTCTGGCATTTGTGCATGTGAATGTATTACTTAGTGTGTCTGTGTGCATGCTGCAATGAGCTCTGGCTTAGGGCTGGGTCAATAGTGAAGCTTGGCCAGTGCCCTGCAGATAGACGGTTCAGGTTGCAGCATTTATGACCCAGAGCAGAATGTGAGCCCCCCTCAGAGCAAAGATCCAAATCCCTGCTTCCTGCTCCAGCCCCAGCCCATTAGATACAGCTTGACTTTCTCCCAAGCTCAGCATTGTCAACAGAATCAGCCAGTGGCTCTGGTTACGCCCTTCTCCTGTCTCCTCAAGAGCATCAGTCTGTATACCCCGAGCTCCGTCTCTAACAAACAGACAGATAGGCAGACAAACTGCAAGAGAATATTTTCAGACAACGGAAAAATGGAAATGCCAGAGCTGGCTTCACCATCTGGCTTTGAGCTGTAAATACTTGTTATGGTTTAGCACTTCTTTTGAGCAGCCAGCAGGAAGAGATTGTATCAGTGAGAGTGTAATGTAATTATCATCAAGCATATGCCATGATGAATTAAATGTTAGTAAATTATTTTAGAAAAAAAAAGGAGCACAGTAGATCATAATGTATGTACCACCAACAAAGACTAACTGAATATTGCACTGCCAACATTGACTGTGTGCTGAACTCAATTTGTTCTTTGTCACTTGCGGAGCAACTTTCTCTACACCTTAGCCAATTAGGCAAATTAAACTGTCACTTCTTCAAATGAAAATTGATTTTTGTGGATCTCTTTGTAATATGTAGCCATTTTTAGTGTATTTATTTCCCATTGTGCAAATTAAATGCATTCTTTGGAGCTTGAGCTATGTTCAGTTCCTGCTATTTCATTAGCTGGTTTGATAGTGAGATCTATCAGGCGATACCAGCACAGCAACACACCGGCGCTGCTGAAATACATGCTTCTGTGCAGAGCAATGAGCAGTGCCTCATCAGTGACTGCACTGCGTACAAGTGTTGGTTTAATTGTTTTTCTCTCCCAGCTACGCCTGACCCCGTGTGAGCAAATTGAACCCAAATAATGGATTTAAAATTTCAGGTTTTGGAAACGAGTTGGAGGCTTAGACTGAAAGTGGTCATTACAGTTCCTGGGTTTGAAAAGGCGTGCACTGCTTAAATGCTTCCTTCCCTCGATGAGGTGACAACACAGAGCCATCCCATATTTATGCTAACACTCAAATTGAGATGGCCGTCTGTAATTTTCTCCGTGATTATTCGCTGTTTTCACATCAGGGGTGCAGAGGTGCCCTCGTTTATGCACATCGCTCATGATTACAGGACTTTAAAAATAATTGTAATGTTTCATCTTCCTGCAGTAAATCACATAATATCACATGTAATGCATCACAGACAGACTTCTCATCTCTTTGTCATTTAAAACACTCTGATGATCTCATTAGTTTAACTGGTACCTCTGATATTCATCATCTTTCTACTTTTCAGCAGCTCATTTTCTCTTGCCAGTATGTGAAATTCCACTTTTGCTGCCAAGCACTTATATCAAGCAGTGATCACAAGGGGGCAGTGTTATACAATCATTTTAGTACCCAAACTGGCTTTCATGGGGTTCTTGGCACTGAGATGCTGCATACTGTCCTTTTTTCTCTCGCTTTTTTGTTTACAAAAAATCACTCAGAAATATGCTTAATCCCATCTTTAAAAAACCCTTTGATTCCCACCACAGTACAACATCAGAGACGCTGAGCTGCTATGACCACTATCCATTTAAAGCCTCATGTGGCGGCAGAGCAGCTGCCAGTGGAAACACAGTGGTTGCAATTTTTTTTTTTTAAAGAACTGTTTTCCTGAGGGATTAACTCTATTTGTGTGTTGTGCAGATTAAAAAAAATAAATATTACAAATCAAACATGAGCCTCGATTTGTTCAGTTTGAGCGGCCTTGGCAGAAACCCATCCCTCAGTCATTCCCCCTCTCTCTCTTCAGATCCCACACTAAGACTACAGTCCAGTAGGAGAAACACTGTGGCACTCTGTCACTGTGTCCTATCTCTCCCTCTATCCGAGTGATGGATCAGTGTTTTTCAAATGCACCCATTTTAATTAAATTTCTCATCAGTCTTCTTTGGAAGCTGGTGACAAGAGGTGCAGCAACACTCACTCCCCAGTAAGATGAGTCCAAAGGGATATAAAGCCAGGGTCATTTAACTTGGACTGATACACCGCTACGTGTCTTCAATATCAGCCAACACTTCATAACACAAATGCTAATTAATCATTAAAGTGGCATAAATGAAAGGATAGAACTTTCACTTTACTCCCCCGACTAAGATAAATGACGCCTAATGATGTTAAAATGAGGGAAACTGCAGTCTTGTTGGAGCAATTATATATGAATAAGACATATGACAAGTGTCCTATACAGTGCCAATAGCCACTTTCAAGTAGCTAATTAGGCTGATGAGAGGGCCTTAATGGCTTCTTACAAGATTGTTCCCTGTTTTTTATACCAGAGCTGAAATGAAATGTTTGACTCCAGATGACAGAATAGATGTCAGAGGAGCTGTAAGGAGAAAGGTGGTGTCCGTTTAAGAGCACTGGACTCTGCCTCGGTGTTCATTCTCTGAAACTCTTTGTGTTTCCTGTCTTTCCTCCGGGCTTATTCTGTGTTTGTGTCCACATGTCTGAACGTGTGCTCTGGAGACAGACCTTCAGAGTTGTACTGATCCATTTTTTTTTAGAATAATTATTTATTGCTGACCGTCATCTGTTCTCATCTTGTTTCATGTATTTGGAATCATAACAGAAAAGATGTGTGTGAAGTGGAGAAGCATATCTAAAGGCTAGGATTTGTTTGTGGTGGAACTGGCATTCTCTGAGTTTTTTTCTCCAGAGTTTCATACAGTAGATGACTGCATCTGCCCTGGTCAGCAGGACTCCATTGGGACCTGGGCGGCTCTTTGTTGCAGAGTGTAGAATCAGCAGGACATCTAAAAATCACCCCAGACTGGTGCAGTTGGATGTATGCTTCTATGCGTTTATGTGTGTGAGCAAGAAAAAGCAACACAAGAGGGAAGACACGGCGTATCATACCATCTATATGTTAAAGAAAATACATTCTTGCTTAGTTCTTACTTAACATAAATTCCAGCACTCGACTCTTGCTCTGTAATACTGCAACATCCCTTAAATGGTAATTCTGTCTTGATTGGTGATTATAGGGATCAGGAGCTGTGCTGAACTTAAAGTTGCAAAAAATCAATCATTGGCCACAAGGGGGACAGAAAAAGTCCTTGACGGGCATGCAGGCCTTAATATGATATCACAGGTCCTATTAGAACCAGAGGAATGATGTAAAAGATTTGACTTGGAGATGTCGGTATTTCACAGAAGGATTATATGAAAAATATAGATTAAAGGATAGATTTAGGTTTTAAATCGGCCATAACCCTCAGAGCCCACCAGACCCACTTTGCTTCATAATCCACATCCTTTCTTCTCTTGAATTGCTCTTGAAGTATTCACTGCACCGAGGTGTTGCGCATATCAAATGAAACCACACAACTTGACCTTTATAGCTATTACAGGTCCCTCTCTGTGCAATGAAGAGTCAGCGACAAAAAAAACACTTAGAATTTCTATTAAATTTATCATAGTTAGAAGCTGCTTTCTGCAACACTGCTTCTCTTGTATGAATTACTCATGAACTCGTCATTGTCTTGATATCTTACTGTTAAGTAGGCTTCTCTATGTGAACACTTCATTGATTAAATAATGTATTTTTTTTGTCATTAGGCACATTTTTCTAAGTCACGCAGTAGCTCATCATCATGGTTCTGATACTGCGAGAGTCAAGA
>OMNN01083011.1:0-45970 GCA_900302755.1 Chromis chromis | reverse complement strand
CAGTGTTACTATCTGACACTACATAAAAAATACCCATGCAATCAAATCAATTTTGTTGGTAATCTTTGACATATCCAAGGCTCTACTCACCACCAAAGCCCCATCTCCCTACTGTTTATTATATAGAAAATAATTCATTTTTTGTTTTGTTTTTTAAAATTAAATATTTCATATCAATAAACTGGCATTTAAAGGGTTAAAATCCTGAAAATGATTAAATGTTTGGTAGTTTTGGTCTGAAGTTGTTTAAGTGATTTATGAAAACAAAAGCAGAAGAAAATATTAACATATGATGATTTAATGGCAGTTTTTAGTGCATGTACATTTTTGTACACGAAGGTGTCCAGTGTTCGTATTTATAAGGGTTAAGAAATGAAAGAAGCAAATGTTCACCTATTGCCTTTTGTGGGCCTTTTATTTTATTTTATTTTTTTACATAAAGTGTTTTGTACTTAAAATTTTCTAGGCCCCTGCTTAATGTGTCCCCATCCCAAAATGTTCAAATAAGATCTAGACACATGGGGTGGAAGTGCATCCAGCATAATAACTGTATCCTCCTGTAATGTAAAGTTAAAAATACAGCGCAGCACCTGTTAACATGTTAGTAAGACTGGCCGTCTGCCTGCAGATGTGGATGAGTGTAAGGCCAAGGAGGCGGTGTGTGTCCATCCTGCCACGTGCACCAACACCTACGGGGGCTACAGGTGTGTTTGCAACGGCACAACCGACGTGGATAAAACCCAGTCGTGTGTAATAGGTGAGCAACAGGCCTGCTCGTGACGTTCATTTCAAACTTTCTCCCTTTGTAAAACATTCCACACTTGTTTTGATGAGAGGAGGAGTTTGTAATGACTCAGTACTGATGAATCTGTTACAGACAGAGGAAAAGTGGAAAGTACGGAGGTGGACCTTGTTCTGGGTCTGGTTCTGGGCATTGGCATCCCTCTGCTCCTGCTGCTGCTCCTGGCTACACTGGCCTGCTTCTGCTGCTGCTGCAAGAGGACTGTTACTGGAGAGTGAGTGACATGAGCAACACAAATAATAATGATGATGATGATTTGATAGCAATATTAAAGAGGTTATGCTTGATTGATGACATTTTCTGATTATTTTTGCTGGTAAGGAAAAATATTTAAAGGACTATTTCCCATTAAAAAAAATCTAAAACTAATAGCTAGCATGTATTCACACATAACAAGTTACAGTTCCTTCCATTTGTACCTACTGTGGTTAAACATTTACATTTGTTGCACACCATTATGTTCTATCATGTTGCTTGAAATGTAATTATCCACTCCATCAGTCACCACTGTCAGGTTTCTCCATGATGGTCCACATTTATCGATGGAGTCCAAAGAGGAGACAAACTGGAGACTCTCAAACAGCCAGAGACACTTAGCTTCAGTGTTTTTGATTCATGTATTAACATATTCTGCCATACTTCATGTTTTTTACTCGCCAGATTTGAAAATAGTAATTGTGTCTCCCCGTTTTTCTCCGGTGCACAGTGAGCCCCCCCACACATCAGACATCATGTGTTCTGTTCTGTAATGAGCTTCACAGCCTCACAAAAGGCATGCTAAGACAAAGGGTACAGCCTCGGTGGCTTACAAAACAGTGGCCAGACCATCACGGGGCACTAAAACTCTAATGAGCAAATATAAAACATGTTTCTAGGTGGGTCAGCAGCTCCTTTGGGCAGGGTGAGGCAGGGTTCAATGCAGGTCATCACAAAATGTACTGCTGCAGAGAATGACCACACACACACACACACACACGCACATTGTGTATTTCAAGGTACAGTAGTCAAGTAGGTCTGCCCAGAGACAATCCTCCTCTACAGCAGCTTGAAGGCTTTAAATCCTGTCCACTGTTGTGCTGCTGCAGCACTGTCTTCCTCCTATTTAACTTCTCAGTTGGAGGACGGACTGCCCACTCTCTTACTATATTAAACAAAAACACTTCCTACTAACAGCTTTCGTCTGAGTTATGAAACTGCACTTGGGTAACACTGAGGAATATTGCTGATATAATATATAGTAAAACAAACTAATGACAATTAAATGGTGGGAGAAAATTGCAGCTTTATCAACCTTAAAGATGCTCTGCTTCCTGTAAAATCTCCAAAACAGCATCACTTAATCTGAGGAATACCTCAACTTTTTTTTGGAAAACTTGGTTGCTCTCTTGCACAGAGTAGGTTGATAGGGAATATTGATATAATTCTTATATCTGTATAGTAAATAGCAAGCTACATGATGCAGTTTAGCTTAGCTTAGCATAAAGGCTGGCAAAGGAGGAACAGCTTGGCTACTGGGACCTCTAAAGCTCACTGTTAAACACGTCGCACTGCACTTTCCATCCGAAGACCAAACTGTAAACATGAACTATAGTCGTGCTGAAGTGTGCCTTTGGTGGAACCAGCAGCCACATTTATGTACAAATTAAAAACAACATAGCAAGGTAATATGCAGACTCTAGAGGTGCTGCTTCAAAAGGTGTTCCCAGTCTTTATGCTAAGCTCGGCTCTTCATATCTATTATGCAGACAGAAGAATGGAATCAATCATTCTGTATAACCCTCAGTAAGAAAGTGAACCTATTACTTTACATAGATATAATAACCTGTAGTGTTTGTTATTTTCTTGAACCAGACAACACAGGCTGGAGAGTCAGCCACAATAAAGAGGTTTAGCTACACTCAATTGCACATACAAAAATAACAGATCACTGTGGGGTTTCAATACACAGCTGACTGTGCGGCTCTGAATAACAATCGGCGAATATCCAGATGCATGTGCGCACGGCAAAGTGGATAGAAGAGGATGTGTTCGCGACTTTGTGCATCGCAGTGTGCATGTATCCTTCGCTCCAGCATGCGTGTGTGTGTGTGCAGATGTATGGCATCTGGACCAGGTGTTAGTGGGCCATGGAGGCACATAATCCCCCTGATGACTGGCCTGCTTTTTCTGCAGGCCCTATGGATATAATGGAGGAGTGGGGCAGCAACATTGTGGGATTATGTTGTTAGATTAGAGTGAATAAGCAAAAGCCAGGGAAGTGGTTATTCTGTTGTCTTTTAACAAGACAGACAGACAGAGATAGAGAGAGATACTTGGATTATACAGTATGATATGATATTACTTAACGTCCCAGATGTGTGTGATATGATGGATCAGCTGTGGTTTAACCTACTGCTTCCAGTGCACCCATTAACTTGCATCAAATGTACAATAATGTACAGTTTCGGGACGACAGTTTGGACCGAAACATAACAAGACAACTGTAACCAAGGATTAAACAAAGGGTCTAAAGATTTGCACTGTCAATGGGCAACTTTGCAAGGACTCATTTGGCAGAATGTGTGTTTTTTTGTTTTCGGTCTGTTATTCACAGGATGATTCATGATACAGCAGGTTGCACAGTCTGTACCTCATTATCAGCGAGGATATACATATTTGCACAGAGAACAAGCGTAATGATATACAATCCAAAACATCTGAACTGCAAATCAGACAACAGCGAGTTTAGAGAAGCACTCGGGATGTGTGTTTCATGTTTTTAATCAGCTTTAGCCCCAGATTTCAGCATCTTTCAACACTCGAGATATCTGGGCTAGAGCCTGCATGAATATGCATGAGTCACTGAGTATTCCACAACAACTGCTGCCCATCCAAACATTTCCATAAATTTGCCTGAAATTATTGTCTACTGTATGGAGGAATATAGACAGCACTAATAGGAGCCAGGGATTCACAGAAAGAGGCACAAATTGTACAGAAATGTAACACCTGGCATTGATAGAGGTAAATATTAGTACCACACTGCAGTTTCACAGTACATAATGACCCATTTGATCCAAGCTACACACATCCACTCCTCATCTAGACTGTAAGAAATAATATGCACATCACTTTACAGCATCTTGATGAATTGTTGCCTGCTGTGATTTCATGTTTCCTCTCTGATGGGTTTAATTGATTTCTTCCAGCCTCCCCCATATGACGCCGGACTACATCAACGAGCAATACAACCCTCCACCCTTCAACTACTCGGACCCGGCCCTGCACTACATGACCCACAGCAGCCCTCGGATCATTGACAACATCACACCCAGGCACCACTACAGATAGCACATTCTAGAAGACACAAACACAAATGCAAGCACTTTTTGAGCCACAGTACATATTTTATAATGACAAGATGAATGATCCTTATTTATATTGCAACAAAACCAGTAATTAAACCCGAGTGACTTTTAAAGTCAATTATTTCCAATCCTCTCTGCTGAGTGATGGACCTGCCAAGTTGGTGGTGGAAGTTTTTTCTGCCTGGACATCAGTTTACAGTCAGTCTGACCCAGCAGAACTCGACAATCTCTTGGCCAGAGACGTTGATGAAAAGTAAACCACTGCAGTGGTCTTCAGCTTCCAGCTGATACTGAGCCAACAGCCTCTTTGATAGCAACATTAGCGTTTACCAGAATACCTGGTGTCAGGCTCCTGCCCTTTGTTCGTAATTATATTCAGTATGAAGCTCATCATGGTTCTTATCCAGTAATGTATCCACATTTGAAAAATCAGCACCATTCATAACCACCACAACATGGTTGATTCAATTTATCTAAGTGTTATTATTCTGCAAACACTTCAATCCATAGAAAGTAGGTGTCACTGTTTTCTGAAAGCATTTATCTGCTTTGGAAATTACACTCTAAATTATTGTTCATTGCTGGATTGTGTCCCAGTTCATTTAGCACAGCGGAGTAATTCAGTGTTTCAGCTGAAAGCTGTCTGTCTGCAAGCTAAAATCATTTGTAAATATTTCATGTGAATAATTAAAAAGGCCACTTTAGCAACACTGCAGTGTGGTGATCATTTCAACAGCAGAGAATGCAGTGAATTTGGTATTGTAACTATCATGCCACTTTAGTAATGTTGAGAACAAAGTGGTCCTGTGGCTGACGATAGCACAAAGGTTTCAACTCTGCAAGCATCATCCTGCCAGCTGAAGTGTGTCAAGCACAGTGTGACAGTAAGCCATTATGTAATGTGATGCAGCCCTGTGTCAAAAGGTTTTGAGGTTGTGCTCATTTGAACTACTTATATACTTTCTGGCATAGATGGCAATGGAACAGCTGTCCTGGGACAATGACCCCAAAGGTCCCATGTTTGCTGTTTGTCTATTGGCTGCATATAAACTAAATTATTTAAGAATAAGACTTTACACCACTGAACTTCAACTTTTTGGCCCTCTGTCCCCCTATAACTGGTTCATCTATTCTGTCTGTTACAATGCACCACATTGACTAAGAAAAGCATCTGTTTATCTGTGTCAAATTAATGTGGTGGAGTAAAAAGTGCAAATAATATTCAGTAATACCTCATGCAAATGTATGTAAAAATACTACATGTACAAGTATATCTCAGTCCTGCATTCAAATTCAAAAGTAGTATCTGCAAAATGTAGTCTAAATATCAAAAGCAAAGTACTCATTATGCAGAATGGCCCCTTTTGGACTTTAACTGTGTTTTAGATATGAACTTCATGGAATATTTAAAGATTGTATTTTATTTGTTAGATATATGTTTTGTACTTTTTTGGACCGGAAAATAACTAGTAATCTTAGCATTAAATGGAGATACTCATGTGAACTGCAAGGATCTCAAAATTGTATTTACGTACATCACTTGACTGAACGTACTTAGTTATTTTCCACCACTACATCTCATTAGTATTCCCTTTACACCATTCCATTTATTTTGCCAGCTCCCTGCAATTTCTTCTCCAGCCAGCAGGTGTCACAGCTGAGACTTCCACACAAGGCAGATCAATCACATTTGTTTATGAGTGGGGTTTAAGCAGAAACGCAGCACTCTCACAGCCACACACACACACACACACACACACACACACACACACACACACACACACACACACACACACACACACACACACACACACACACACACACACACACACACACACACACACACACACACACACACACACACACACACACACACACACACACACACACACACACACACACACACACACACACACACACACACACACACACACACACAGATGACTAGACACCTGCTCTGCAGCCTTCATCTGGAAGTGGCCACAGCATGCGGTGGAGCCCGCTGCCCCCTGCAGAATGAGATCATCTGAGAGGGGCACAGACTGAAGCAGCCCTGCAGGTCCCTGCCACTGCAGAGACAGACCTGGCCTACCCTCCAACCAGGGTCAAGGACGGGGAGCTGCGAAAACACTCTCCCCCCCGTCACTTCTCCACACAAACACCCCTGCATAACCTCTGCAGTGCCTCTCGATTCCTCTGGTTTCACTTTCTACAGGATTGATTGAGAGAGTAAACTGAGATTACGCCACAGCACTACATAGAGGATTTGTAGAGGAAACTGCGGGAAAGAATAAAAATCCACGAAAAGTAGAGCTTCTGACACCTGTGATAGACAAAGGCACAGCTAACAGTGACGAGCAGTGACAGGAAAAAAAAAAAGCCAGTGAGGATGAAATCACCTTGCCGAGGGAGCTTTGTAGTGCCACACTTCTGGAAGGTTCCAAGTAGCACTGTTTCATGTGCTGCTGAAGGCTGCAGTGTTTGAACTCCAGCTCCACACTGACTGCAGCAGACAACCTGGAGGCAAGCCAATGAGAGAAAGAGGGTGGAAGGAAGAAGGACAGAGTTAGATAGAGTTGGAGAAAGAGAGAGAGGGGTGGGGGGGACAGGAGGGAAATGAAAAGTGAGAGAGCGAAGATCAACAGTAGGGATTCTATTTGACAGTACCAGTAAGTGGTTTTGTCCCTCAGATCTCCTCGAATAAAACAACTGACATGTGCAGCTTTGGAAACACTTGATGATTTAGTGGCAGGCCCAATGAACAGAAACATGGAGAGAAAACTAAGTGCATGCTTAACACTATATCCATTTCATCACAACATGATTGAAATAGGCAGGGAATAGCAGGCCCGACCAAATCCTCTTATCCGATTTAAAGCCATTAATCATTTCTGCCTCATGATGTAATTTTGGAAAACAAGTCTTTTCTCAGTAACAGGTAGACCAGAATGCCCGTGGGATCGGCTCATGTGTGGCTAGCCTGTTGTTGGACTTTATACAGCTGACACCTTTATCGCATGGTTGTAAAACCATTCATACTAACTGGGAGTGGTTTGCTGTAAGCCATCGACTTCCTCCATTGACTGGACTAGAAGTGTGGCCGGTGTTTGCTGGGAAGTATTACTGGCAGGAATTCTCAGAGGCTGGTCAAATGCAGCTGAAATTGCCTGTAGGTCATAAAAAATACATGCGTACATGAGCACACCCCTTCCCTGATGTACCGACCATCTCCAGAAGCATTTGCATAGAGGCATATAGGCTAATCTTACATTTACACGCGGCATGTGGATGTTCAAACACACACTCTAAAGCAAGCAGGTGCAGGTCTGCATGTGCACACACACGCAATGTAAAGGTCTTTTGACTACGAGCTTGACATCCATGACGCCCAGACAACTGCCATTCTCTCCCATGAAAGGTGATCCGTTCACTTGGCACAAGACCAGCAGGTGCATTACAAATCCTCATTCATTAATGATGGCGTCCGCGTCTTTCAGTTACACAGGTAAACATCTTCTCATATTTGTCACCCGCACTTTATCCCTCAAAGTCCTCACATGCCACTTAGGCGCACAAATTAGCCCTTTATGCTTGAAAGCTGCTTTATTTTAGAACATGATTGTGCAAAACCACTACGCTGCTCAGCACCGCCACATACTGTATCTCACGTGCTGTGTGCTAACCCGCCCCCATTGCCAGAAATTGAACTAACCCACATGGTAGGTTTTTCTGTAAAGGGGACAATGCTAACTGCTATCAGCAGGAGTGATGTCATGGGCCACTGGGAGGTGACATTAATGAAGATGGAGGGCTGACTACACCCCTGCCTGAGCTGAACTAAATTGACCTTTGACCCCTGTGGTACAGATATGAAAGCTGGTGTTTTAGAAAATTGCTCTGGGTTGGGCTGTTCCTGATAAGGATGCATTTTGCGAGCCAGTTATATCTTCACAGAGCTGATAACAGGAGGGGAAACATAATAGTGTTAGTGCTCGACAGTGGTTTGAGCATAGCGCGTATGTGCATGGAAAAAAATAATACTCCAGAGTTCACGTAACACCTAACATCCATAATGCACAAACAACACTGTAACACATACTGTATTGTGCTCCATTGTGTGAGTTAAGTCGTCCTTGGCTTACATCATGGAGATTGGTTTCAAGTTTTATAGACCATTAAGTAATGTCTCCTGGGTTCCATATTGCTCTGTCCATATTAACCTCCAACCTACATTCACCTTTGACCTGGAGCAGCTCCTCTGAGACCCTGGGATCATTGAAGGCCATGTCATCAAGCAAACAAACTGCTGATTCTGCATACTGGATGAATTGCGGCTATAGAAATTGGGCACAAGGACTAAATAGAAAGCCATTCTGATTTAGAAATATTTATGACCCAACAGTAAACCAGTTGTCTCGTAACAGGTTTTACTGGTGCAATTCACAATCGATCACATATTATTGTCTAAAACAAGTGAATACTAAAGGAAATGCGGGTCAATGTCTGTGCGACTACTTTTTAGTAGTACATTTGACAGTGTTTGCCAAAGATTTTCAAAGAGGCAAAAGGTGAATTCATACACCTCCATATACAGTCGTTCGCACATGCATCAGCTTATCTGGTTCTTGTGACAGATTTAGGCCTTTGTGCCGTCACCTCTGGCATTACATAATCTGCACAGTGACAAAAACCCCGTAGCAGAAAAACAGATTTAAATGAAAAGAATCCAATATGCTCCAGATTAGTTAGGCTGGGGAAAAGCCAGGCAGATTCTGAGGCTGCTCAGCAGATCACATGGCACAGGCAGCAGCACCTCAGCGAACAGCGCAGATGGAACTGGGAACCACTTTGGATTTCTTACATCTATGTGTGAGATATTGAGCCTTCTACAATCCCGGCTCTCTACTTATATGGTGGCACCGTGGCTAATAATGGAGGGAGGCAGTGGAACTGGGAGGAAAGGGGGGCTGTTTTGGGACGTGGAGATTCTAGTACATTCTCTGAGTGGTTCTTCAAATCCTTCTCCTCGCACATCTCCAGCCACCCTCCTCCTCCTCGACGTCTCCCTTGGGATCAGGGCAGAGACAGGTGGTCACTGGGAGACAGGGGAGCAGTCAGGCATAAGCAATTAGGCTATCAGATACTCCCATCCACACCAGCAGCACAATTAGACCTGAGAATCCACAGTCATCTGACAGCAACGCCTGCTACAGTCACATATTACACCTCTAAATGTGCACGTCACAGACAATACACACACACACACGCATGCACAAGCTATTAAATATTACAAACTATTACACCCAAACACTTCAGCCCTGACACTGCATCTAATTATGCATAAAATCTAAAGTGAGGAAGACTTGCACAGCAGACAGGAGGAACTTTACTCCACTAAACTCTAGTCCAGTCTGTGGTCACCGATTAAGAGCAGTTTTAAAGTATAAACATGCTGATAAAATACCAGAAATGAGTAAACTGCAGCAATAGGAGGTGGAGAAACTGATGTTAGCACAAAGTGGGTCAGTAATACCCCAGTTACAAGTAACAAACTATGCTCCTGGTAGCTAATTACTTATCAAAACTATCTTATTGGGCCTCCCTGAAGATGATGCCCATATGTATACACACTATGCAACAAGCTTGTCTGCTGAGCCTGTGGCACTGACTGGGATGTCTATGGACAAGATGCAGCGGCAGCGCAGACCATGGGAGTGACGCATTGCAGGTACAAACACACCAATCAGAGAGCGCGATTTCTTCTGCTACGTCTTGTGCCCCATCACACAGTAGCAGAAAGTATTCATACGCCGTGATGTAGACCCCCACCGATACGCAATGTCGCTCCTAATATCAACATCGCAACCTTCGCAGCTGTCGTATATGCGTATTTCAGCTGTTTCTCGATTTTCTTGTGCAGCTCATCATCTCCTCTAATGTGTTTTTGATTAATTTAGTAACTGAGGAAAAGGGAAGTTGGCGGACTGATATTGAAAAGAGGCGGAGTTTAGGATAGCCGTTAAAGCCGAGTCCAGTAGCCTCTGTGTCAGTGTGTTCATAGAGCTTGTCAGTTCGCTCAGGCTCACTCGGCTTTGGGTTATTAACGGATTTTGTCGCGAACCAGCCGCTACATCTACATCGAAATGGTAAGAAAAACTGGATTAGATTTCTCTCCAGTCTAGGTCGTTTGGGAGTTCCTTAAACCGTCGTTTTTAGTGCAGATTTGACGGTAATGAACGGTAACGTCAACGAGGGCTAAACGGAAACCAACGTTAACCGTGCGCTCTAACCGCCGCAGTGCCGGGCGAATAAGTGACAGCTTGCTAGTTGCTAGGTAATGCTAACATGTTAGACTAAAATAGCGTTAGCGAAAGGTGTGTTATTCTGAATAAATGCCGCTGTACCTTCTGTGTTACACTTGAAATAGTACGTGAGCGTTGGGTGCTCTCATAATGTTTCCTATATGGACGCCTTACTGCGTTCTAGCTAACGTCCCTCCTCGTGATCATAGACTGATCGAATTGTGACCGTTTGTCAACGGCTGCATCGCTTTTGACGACTCCTGTATTAGTCATTCTGCTAAAAGTGTGTAGCGTTGTGTTAGGTCTATGAGCCGGCACGTAATGGTAGCTAGCACACTGTAGCCCTTCCTAGCTAACGTTTACCGCCAATTTGTGAGTCATTCATTGTCTTCAGTAAAGCTGCTGCCATCGACCGTTCAAACGTAGATGTTTCCAACGTTCAGAACATGTAGTGTCCTCCCTTTTAGCCGTTTTACTCTCTATAGTTTAACAAGATTGTTAGCTAACCGGTACGAAAATGTCTCAGTTATGTGTAGTCGTATGGATTCAGTTGCTGTCAGGCATCTTAACCGTAGTATTTTTTGCGAGCAGCAGAAAGATGTGTTTGCAGTATTGTAATGAAATGGACGGCCCTCTCTTTGAGGCCATCCATGATGACTGTTAGTTTAGAGATGGAAAAGCAAATTCTGTGTTTTTGCTGTTTGGCATGCTAATAATGGCTTCATCTTGTATTTTACAGGCTGATCAGCTTACAGAAGAGCAGATTGCTGGTAAGACTACGCTGCATTGATCTTCTACTTTCCTCATAACCTGCAAAGTGGCCTGCATTATGGATCCTTGCATCCCATGCAGTGGATTTATACTTTTGCCTTTTAAGGCATTCCACAGGGCAGCCTACTGGCCATAAAACAGGAATGAAAGAAACGGCTGTTGCTTGCTGGCTCTGGAGCGCTCAAGGACTCCCTCATGGAAAACTTTGCATTTTCATGGTTGCCATGTAATAAATGATGTAATCTGGAAGGGCTGTGTGTTCTGTTGAGGTGCTGGCAGTCACCTTTTACAAGCTGCGCATGATGTGTCCTTTGCCCTGGGTGTGTGCTCATCAGATGGAATACTACAAGAACAAGCAGTAGTGACATGGGCTTAGTAGACTAGTGTCCTAGGATGAGGCCAAGATGTTGTAAATCATGCAGGAGGACTGTTTCTTAATGCACCACTTCCAATGTTTACACAGAGACGGTTCATGTCAAAAATGCGGAACAGTAGTAAGGGTTTCCCTGTAATGTCATCCTGTTTTTGTGGATTTGAATCAACTCCGTTCTCTGGTTTCGCATTATGCTGATCACACTAGCTTTATTTTATGGTATCGGCTTTTAGTGGGCAAACCCTTGCTTTGTGTTTTGCTGACGTGTGCCAGTTTTCAGATTGTTGGTTTGTACAAACAGCATGACGTGACCGTGCAGTAATGTGCTGTGTTGACTTGGAGAAAGTCGCAGTAAATGACTGCAGTGATGTGGGGTTTCAGTGGCCCGCCCCAGAGGAATCAGATCCCCCCCTGATATTTCCTGCGGTTGATGCAGACAAGGCCTCTCCTCAGAACAAAAAGGGTGTTGCCCTGTGTGTTTGACCCTGCAAATGGCAGGGCAGGTTGTAGTTTTTATGACACTGACAAGCTGCTGCATGCCACTACACATTGCCCATTGGCCTCATCACACTTGATGAGTGTCATTGTTCGTCATCCCTCACAGCTCCACCAAACTACACATGCTGTCATTTGTTGCTGATGTAGCCTGACTCTGCCCTGCTGCTCGGTCTCGTGGCCTTGTTTAGCCAGAAACGACTGCAGTTGGAACTCAAAACAGGAAGACGCATCAGTGTGGTGTAGTTAGTTTATAACTGAAACATGAGTGATGTAATACCCTGTTGAGTCTTGGGCTAATTCAGGGTTTGGCTGAATGTGATAGGAAGAGGCAAGGATAAGATAAGATCAGGAGTTTGTCATCCAAGAAGGCTGGCAGCAGTACAGTGGTGCTTAATCAGTGTATTTCTTTAATAAACAGCCCTCTGCAGTGCATGTTGGTTTACAACCACTGCCCTACTGTCTCACCACTTTGTGCATATCAAGCTGTAATGTGGCACCTCTCTGTTACTAAAACAGCCCATCCACTTGTTTTATTTGATGCATTCAGAATTCAAGGAGGCATTTTCGCTCTTTGACAAGGATGGAGATGGCACCATCACCACCAAAGAGCTGGGCACAGTCATGCGCTCTCTGGGCCAGAATCCCACAGAGGCAGAGCTGCAGGACATGATCAATGAAGTGGACGCTGATGGTGAGAACTGTCTGACTTAAAAACCACTCATACTGTCGCTGTGCTGGATGTCGGTCCCTCATCGATACCTTTCCCCCCTTTCCTGTCGTCAGGAAATGGAACGATAGACTTCCCAGAGTTCTTGACCATGATGGCCAGGAAGATGAAGGACACAGACAGCGAGGAAGAGATCAGAGAAGCATTCCGTGTCTTTGACAAGGTAAATGCTGCCTGCACATGCAGACACATGCAACAGTTTGTAAGAACTGCTTACTGACTGATTTCATTTTCAGGATGGCAATGGGTACATCAGTGCTGCTGAGCTGCGCCATGTGATGACAAACCTCGGAGAGAAGCTCACTGACGAAGAAGTTGACGAAATGATCAGAGAAGCAGACATTGATGGAGATGGACAGGTCAACTATGAAGGTTGGTAGATGCTGCATTCCACCTTAAATCTGTTTGGTTCCCTCGTTCAATATGTTTTCAGCTGCAACTTTTTTTTTTCTCCCTTTCTTTTCCCTGCAGAGTTCGTACAAATGATGACGGCGAAGTGAAGGCCTTGTACAGATTTCGTATATAAATAATTTGCCTTTTTTCTTTGTGTAATTTATCTGTAAAATCTTAATAGCCCCCATTCGTCCCTGCCCCCTCTGCTGTCCAAAGGAACTGCATGTAAACTGCATAGGCTCTTGTCCCCATGTCCCTTTCTTTTGCTGTCATGGTGTTTTGGAGTGACGGAACGGTCATACAACCAGATGCCCGTGGAGGCCCCTGGGAGCCGGAGAACTTCGAATCTTCCTGTCTTGTGTGCTCGGGGCCCCTCCACGCATGGCGACATTGGAAACCTGTCAGCTGGTTGTCACTTGGCAACACTGTTGGCATGGAAACAATGTAGAGGAGTTGAAACTCTGCATGGACTACGGACAAAGTATATATGGAAATCTCTCAGCATTGCACTACTGCAAAAAAATGACACGGGTGTATCTCCTAGGTACTCGTACAAACTCTTTTTGTATCTGCTGTTCTATATACCAGACAATGACTAATCTTATCTTGCTTTTTAATGTTTTACTCACTACTTTTACTTTTCTTTCCTTTTCTTTTTTTTAATGACCTCTGGTCATGCCTCAAATAATCCATTCCAAGTTGTAAATTTTTGTTTTCCAATAAAATTTACAATCTACCCAGATTTGAAAATTGTCTTGTTTTCTCAGTTATAATGGATCCTTGAGTTTGTATACCCTGTAATAATTCCCATTTTTGTATTGAGGACTGGATGCTCCAGTTTTGATAGGATCTTTTTCTTGTTGCTTAGAATACACATGAAATGTTTACCAATTGAAAGTGTCCCCTGTTAAATTCCAAAAGCACTGAGGAGCATCAGCCAATGCCTCTTAATGTTCAGATAAGCTCAGATCAGATCTGTATTGTCATTAAAATTAAAGCACTGAGTGGGATCAAAGGCTTCTATTTTGAAGTGCACATGATGGTACTCGACATTAGATTAGCCTTGTACTGTCCAGCTCCCCTTCTGACTACATAGGCCATGTGTTGTCTGCTACTGTTGGCACAGCACCATGTAGAAGCTGACTGCCTCATGTCTTACTCGGCATTTGCCCCCAGTCACGAGGTGAAGGTGATTGAGCGTACATCAGAAACCATGGTGTAAATAGAGGTGTACCTGTTTTTTTTTTTTTTTTTTTTCTGATTGAGTTTGTTACAGTAGCTTGCAGAGATACTAAGTTTGTTATTTTGATGAATGACAAAATAAAGCTCTATTGTGGACCTCTGCTCTGCCTCCTGTGTCAGTTTTATGTGAGCTGCCTTCAGTTTGTGCCCTTGATCCTATGCAGTGGTTGGATTAGCACTGTTGTACAGCAGATCTGGAAAAAAAAAAGTCCTTTTGTATCTGAAGTTATGTGATGGTGTTGACTGTCCGTTGGGAGTAACCTGGGCTGAGGTTGTTGATGGCTTGGTCAGTCATGCATCTCATTTAGAGCTCCCAGTGGAGGCATGTTTAAACATTTAGAGAATTTAAAAAAAATACACAACAACTTGTACACCACAAAGGTAATTTAATTGCAGTACCCTTGATTTGATTTTCCTTAATCTTGTCCTGTGTAAAACTATAAACGACTGGGCTTTTCTTTTTGCTCTGCAGATGCTTCTGTTCCAAGGCACAGAACAAAAAAAGAACACAGAGAGCCATTTCAGGTGTGAATCGATGACACAAGTGGCTCTCATCTTGTCAAAACCAATTATCACAAGACTTAACAGAACTTGCAATCCAAGTGTCGTCACAGTCTCCTTATAAAAAGTTGTTAATTACTCAGCACATGTAACCACAGTCTCCCTCCTCCTCTGCATTCATGCATCGTCCAGATTAGAGAGGCCTGAACGTACATAAGGGATTATAATGAAAACCTCAATCAGACAACAGCCTCTTTGCTGCCTGTGTGTTCTCTGTGTGTGTGTCTCCTCAGGTACTCTCAGGTCACATGAGACGTCCTTGACAAGCAGAGTAAACATGAATTCTTGCTTTCTTCGAACCATGTGTTACAGGTAGCCTGGCAACAAGGCCGAATGTTGCGCTTTTGCTCCCTGAGCGAGATTTTCGCTCCGGGTGATGGTTTTAGGTTCTGAAAGAGTGAGAGTGTGTTTCTGTGCATGTGTGCTTGTACCTGACATCATACTCCAATATGCCACCAGAGGTAAGATATTAAAACTCCATACACAGAGAGGAGGGTTAGTCTGAAAGAATTTCTCAAGCTATTACATTTCAAACCTGCAGTGCTTTCAACAGTGTTATCTTTAATTTTACCTGCAGACGCTGAACAATTAGGCGTGTCATTTGTTTTGTCTTGGACTTGATTGCAGTTGCCCTGCATTGCTAGAACGTTTGATCTGTTTAGTCTCAGTATTCCTCCAAATATCACATAATGGGATGCTGACAAAGTAAGCGACTGCAGGATGTACAGTCTGTACCTTGGTGCTGCCTTACCATTGTGTCTTACTCTCAGGCAAACTGGTCGGAGAGTCTATTTTTAGCCCTCTACCAGGCCAGCTTGTTGAAAAATTGATCGATAGCGGAGTCGCTGCTATAGTAACAGTCACAGTTTTAATGGTGGTCAGGTGTCACTGGATCCCCCGTTCAGCAGATAGTGTACGACAATGGGTACAGTGCAGGATGTGGCCACATGAAATAACAAAGCTGTCTGTGAAGTCAGTGACATGTCCAGGGGTGGTAATAGAACAGATAAGGTAAGGCTCAATCCTTATGTGTGCTTAATGAGGAGGACTGGAAGAGCACATGATGTGGGGGATGCATCAACACATTGCTGGCATAGTAGTGTCATCATAGCAGAAACAATCTCTTGTGTCTCGTCTCGTATCTTGTTCTTATCTGCAGGGTGATGACAAGGTGGACCTGTGTGGCCGTGGGAGCTGGTGGCTGGGAACGCTCAAAGTAGGTGTCGTACTGCAGTGTGGTTTCACAGCCTGTCTGTGGAGGACAGGCTGCTACACCGGCTTCAGTGTAGGCCCAAACACTTGCCACTAGTTTGTCACTTTGAAGTGGCCCACTAGCTCATGCAAGGCTCTATTACAAAGCAGGCACCTGTCCAGTCATGTTCACGCGTCATTTGGGTAAATGTGATTTCATCAGTTTCAACTTCTTGGAAAATTTGCACCACTGAAGTCAAACATCAGCATCAATGAGACATTTTAATTCAATTCAATTTTATGTCAACTCATAGCGCTTAACATAGTATGGAAGAACAGAAAACATAAAACCCAACAATCCAAAGTTGCTTTTGGATTCCATATGAGCAGCAGTCAGCGACGGTGGGAAGGAACCAAAAAAAACTAGGATAGGGAGGGGGAAAAATACCTCCGACAGAACCAGGCTCAGGGAAGGCAGCCATCTGCCTCGACCGGTTGGGTTAGGAGTGGGGAGTAGGGGATAGCAGGAGAGGTTGGGGTGGGGATGGCAGGACAGCAGGTGGTGAGGCCAGTGGTTTATATCGAGCTCATGTTCTAGGTTATGTTTCATCAAACAGCTCACACAATACCACACAGAAAACTTCAGACAAGATAGTATTAATCCATCACAGAAGTACTGAGTCTGGAGCCATCACTTATTCTTTTGTTTAAAGTTCTTGTCCGGTTGTTGATTAAAGCACTAAAAACCTATCTCTCTTTGTCAAAGATACATATTGAGGTTAAGCTTTTTCCATGAAAATATTCCCTTCCTGCCTAAAAATGGCTCAGATGTAACTCTATGCCATGGCTGTCTTAGAATGTGCACATCTACGTAGCCACTTCCTGTTTGTCCACCCACCCCTCTGCTGTTCACTGCAGCTTGGGAACACCAGCTCTGCAAAACTGCTCTGCGCTGCTACAATGGCAAGTTTTAATAGTGCAGTAATTCAGCCGTGTGTTCAAACCAGAAACCGGTTCTAATGAAAAGGTTAAAAGCTCAAAAGGTTCAAAATGTTTAATTGTCATTTCAACAACAATGCATGGCTTATTGTGAGATAATGAAGAATAATGAAACAGAAAGTCTCACCTTACAAGCTGACAGGACTGGTTCTTCAGGTTCTTCTTGTTATGTATGTAACTGTGGAAGTCCGAATCTCTGTTTTTGATACTGTAGTTGGTGCATACTGGGTCAGTTTCAAGGTGAATATGCTCTGCCATGGTGCTGACTGCTTATTCCACTCATGATGGGTCTTTCAGTATATAAAAAAGGACAGGTTAATGAGATTTGAAAAATCTGCTTTACGAAGCTCTTCAAGAATTGATTTTTTAGGCTGTAAAATGTCAGAAAATAGTAATAAAGGTCAATCTTTACTGCCGGAATCTCAATTAGGGTTTATTATCTAACCAGGAAACTACAAAAATTACAAAACTAGTATATCCTAAAACAATGGTTCTGGATAGTTTGGGGCATTTTTGCTTAAAATGGTTTAAATGTTTAACCAGTTACCAAAATTGTAACCAGATACTTTTCTATAACTTCAACTTAAGGGGCAGTGGTGGCCTAGTGGTTTGTGAAGCAAACTTGTAACTAGTCTGTCGCTGGTTTGAGTCCCCGGACTGGCAAGAGGCTGAAGTGGGAAAGTGAGAGTGACCGCTTGTCCCAGTCACCACCACTGTGGGCCCTTGAGCAAGGCCCTTAACCCCTGACTGCTCCCTGGGTGCTGCACCGTGGCAGCCCTCTGCTCCTAGTATGTATAGTTAAGGTTAACTTTGAATAGGATGGGTCAAATGCAGAGAAGGAATTTCCCCAAGGAGATCAATAAAGGTTAGATAATTATTATTAGATTATTACTCGGTTAATGATTTCCACTCTAGGCTACTGGTTGCTGGGGTAAAGCATCCAGAAGTTAATCCAGCCATGAACCAATGTGTAGCTGAACTGTCTTCAGGTAGCATCCAGTTGCTGTGATTAGAGCATAATACAACAGAGCAGAGTCTCATAAACATATCATGTTCTCCCGACGTGTATTGTTTTTCCATTAATGGCTTTTATTGCACTGCACTATCTCATTGTCTCTTTCCAAAGTGTGCTGTCTGCCAGAAACAAATTTAGGCGCTTTAACTGCAGTGAGTCCACAGTGCATTCATTGTGATAGCACATAGACATAATTAATTATTGGTTTATCTTAAGGTGATCCCTGCTCTCAGGCTCCACTGTTAACTAAGTGTTTGGAACCTAACAATATGAGCTTTAAAATGAACAAACACAGACTTATCAGCACATATAGAATTAATGTATGGCAGATGTCCCTCTTCTAGTAACATGCCAAATAAAGAAATGAGCACATACAGTACATAATGATGAAGATGTGTTTATTGTTGCAACAGCCAGTAAAGAGCTTTTGATTGGTCACTTTTTGACCATGTGACCTAGAGCCAATAAGGTGATAGCCTCACCTGCCTTAATGATGATGTTTTAGAAAAAATGAGTTGTGGCAACAGAGAGACCGATGGCAACAGTTCTCAGAGTAGACACATGGTTTATTGGTAAAGTACACATAGCATACTAAACTGGTGAGTGGCAGCTATTTCTAGTAGAAGTTCAGTGTATGGTGGCTAATTCAATTCAGTTCGATTCATTTTTATTTATGCAAGACCAGTTTATTCATAATTCATCTAAGAGCACTTTGTATAGTAAGGTAAAGAACTTACAATATTATATTATACAGAGAAAAAACAAACAAGTCCAATGATCCCTTTGGGCAGCATTTTGGCAACAGTGAGAAGAAAATACTCTCTTTAACAGGGAGAAACCTCCAGCAGAACCAGGCTCAGGGAGTCAGTTATCTGCCTCGACCAGCTGGGGTGAGGGTAGACAGGAGAACAGTATAGCAAAGAGAAACAGATAAACAACACATAAGTAGCAACAGACATAGGTTCAAATGTTTATAATGGTGTAAAGATTTAGCGACAACATTGCTAATCAGTAAATACAGAGGCACGTTTTTTATATCACATTTGCATCCTGCAAGGCTTATAGAAAATAAAAAACGTACATTACTAAGGCTCAGGGTTAAGTAATCCAAGTAATTCAGTAATGCATTGATGGCTACAACATGCTGACAGAACAGTAAAGTGATTATTCCAGCAACAAGTGGTATAGATCAAACATTCCCTGAACTTGTCTTCTCTTCCAGGATACACCCAATCCAGGTATCTATCACATCCGGGACTTCATTGAGGAAGCTGAACTGAACCCTGTGAGAAAGACCTATGGGTTCAAAGGCGCTGGCAGGAAAGCCCAGACTCTGGGTGTGCGTAAGGGGGATCTGCTGCTTCCTGGGGCATATGACTACATCGACTCCACTCAGGAGGTCCTGATGAACCAGGCGACCTACTCTTTCAAAAACTGCCCACGACCTGACATCGTCACCCTGGGAATCAGAGACAAGGTGGTGTTCATACACAAACTTTACTGATCCTTTTGGCACATCTGTTTGACCACATATTGAAGGAACAGTCTACCTCTTTTGAGAATACACTTATTTGTTTTCTTTCTGAGCATTAGATAATGCTCAGAAAGAAGCTTGATAGCACTCTTAAGTCATTAAATGTACATGGTGGATTTGGACCACAAGTACCACTAGGGAGGAGTTACAAAGGGTCCTTTTTGTGTTAGCACCTCTTAAACATGTGTAAGAACATACATGGACATGATTCATGCTAATGATTTCATATTAATGCAGTGCCTCTCAATTTTGTTTTGGTTTAAATGATACACAAACTGTAATTCTTGCTTTTATCAGGAGTTGGGTCATGTAGCTATTTCTTGGTAAACGCAAGGTAAGATCACTGACTTTCTAAGGCAGAAGTTAAGCAGAAGTACTAGGTGGAAGAAATAACTGCACAATACAAAGTGACAACTTTTATACTGGGATTTAACTGTAAGCTACTTGTTCACAGTATTTCTTGGCAAAAAAATAAACTAAACTGCAGTTCCTTGAATGGCCACTTGAGGCTAGATCCAAAAGTGAGTCAATCTCTGTAGATCCCCATGTTACTATGTCCAACTTTACAGCAGAAATAAACATGTTTACAGCTTGGTAGCTTGGTACAACAAACAATTTTGGTCTCTATAGCCTTTTTATTCAATTCAATTCAGTTCAATTCAATTTTATTTATATAGTGCATATTTACAACATATGTCATCTCATAGCGCTTCACATAGTAAGGAAGAACAGAAAACCCAACAATCCAAAGTTGCTTTTGGATTCCCTCTGAGCAAGCAGTCAGCGACGGTGGGAAGGAACCAAAAAAAACCCTAGGATAGGGAAGAGGGAAAAAAAAACTTCAGACAGAACCAGGCTTAGGGAAGGCGGCCATCTGCCTTGACCGGTTGGGTTTTTATCTGTTCATGACAACTGTATAGGGGGGCTGCTGTGAGTGACATGTGGGTGACCTCACAGGAGAATCACTGGCTTAGGAACGTTTGCATGACCTGCCTCAGCTCCACCTTTTTGCCCATTTTTGAATTACCCAAGAGTTAGGAGGATCCAGGTACTGCTAAGATGGCAATGACCAGAGCCACAACACCTGAACTTCATATCCGCTGTTCAGAAAACCTATTAGTGAAGTGACATAGGATTTGTCCGTCATTATATCCAGTCCATGGTCCATCCACACAGTACTTCTGTGCAGTGTGTTGTGGGTTGCCACATTTGGGTAGTGTGTAGAGGTTCTGGTTCCTATGGACAAACATGACAACTTTACTGTGATGGATACTGGGAAGCTGTAGTTATGTGTTGTTCAACAAGAAATAGTTGTACCACATAACTCCCCCCTAAAAACACAAGTATCTGTATTTACATTTCTGTTACAGTATGTAGTTTTACTGGTGTTTTTGAACTTTGGACAGTGCCAGGCTAGCTGTTTGCCCTTACTTCAAGTCTTTATGCTAAGCTAAGCCATAAACTCCCTGCTGCCAATTCTGTACTTAATTAAGAAGAAGAAAGCTTTATTGTCACAAATACATTGTTACAGCATTGTGGGGTCAGAGCTCAGGGTCAGCCATGGTATGGCGCCCCTGGAGCAGGAAGGGTTCAGGGCCTTGCTCAAGGGCCCAACAATGGCTGCATTGGGGTTCAGTCCTCTGACCTTCTGATCAGTAGCCCAGGGACTTAACCGTTGTGCCACCATTACCCCAAACAACATTCCCTGACCGGGAATTGAACCCGGGCTGTGGTGGTGAGAGCGCCGAATTCTAATCACTAGACCACCAGGGACACAGACATAAGAGTAATGCAACTTTTATTTAGCTCTTGGAGAGAAAGCAAATAGGTCTATGTCCCAAAATGTTAGCTATTCTTTTAATATGCAGAAAGAAGAAACTCAACTGTATATTGTAACAAAGCTAAACATTCAAAATTTCCAGTTTATTTCAGAGCAAAATTTAAACCATTTATTCCTTTTGTATTTAATTATTGGTGTCATTTCATGGTCCACAAATGGCTGCAGTGTGATAAACAATCAATAATATGACAACTTATTGCATTAATGGCAGAAACTTTGTCATTAGCATTAAATCTAAAGTTACTGTAAGCAAAAACTGTTGCTCTGTTCAATCACAGATGTCTGCACTTCCTCTGTTCTTGTATTTCTTGCCTGAGGGTGTCATTTACTTCCCTAGTATTTATTAACTGCTTTGACAGCGTATTTGGGCGTGGCATCTAATTATTGTCTGTACTTCTCTTAAAGTACAGTAGGTGTTTGTCAGAATGCACCAACAGCAGACTGGAAACACAAGTTATTGTAGAAGTTGCTGCCGATGTAACACAGCAGCCAAAAAACGCACGGTGATACTGTCATATATATTTAAACGTGTCTTTATTCTTATTCCCTGTGCCAGGACGTAAACACTTCACCGTGTGACTACAATGTAACAGCGAAACCAGTGGAGAAGATTCCCTGCAAGTAAGCACTCGACAAACAGCCTCTCTTTAACTCTCAGATCACAGCGGAGCAGACAAGCCATGAATCATCCCTTGATCGCCGAATCCTTCTTCCTCATCCGACGTCTCCTTCCCTCTCTCATCTCCTCGCAGCTCAAAGATGGAGGAGCAATCACCAACCTGCTCTCATTTTCTCTCCCTCTGATCATGCATGGCCTTATTCTTTTCTTCTCTCACTCTTCCACTCATTGTTCTTCTCTCTCTTTTTTGACAGCCATCCCCCCCCTCCTCTCTTCTCTCCTCTTCTTGCAGGCATGTGATGTTTCGGTCGACTGTGCAGCGGATCAGCTTTCCGCCTGTAAGTATCTGGTCACCAAGAGCAGTTATTAGGACCATTCAGTGTTTCCATTGCCCACAAAAAGGCTTCATTACAATATACTTTCAATAGGTTTTGGTTACAAGCCATGACCTAACGTGTATCTGGTATGAGCTGTACAAGAGCTAGTTATGACAACCAAGGGTCAAAGAAAACTGATCCCACAGGCTGTCTGATTGTATCATTTGCCCCATTGGAGGGCCTGTTATGGCACTGCGCTGGCTGACCAGTCAGCTTTAGTTGCAGAGTTAGCCGCGTGTCCGTGCTGGTAGCTGATGGATATTTGAGCTGTGCTGGCAGGTGCTGAGTGTTGACAGAGAAGGAAAGGCGCTAAGAAATCCCGAGGGTGTTATTACTGCAGAGTTGGGAGCAGTTTTCTGCTGTTAGTGGTGTCACAGCGACTCTAAGACACGTTTTTGTTGTCAAAGGTTAAGCAGCTACACTAATCCTGCGGCAAAGTTAACCGAAACCGCAGATGATCCCAACGGCTGACCTGACAAAGGTAGCAGCCATTAGCAGATCAAAGTTGAGGTGTCTTAATGGTTTGGTCTGAGGAAATCTGAGATGGGAGACAAGAATTTTAGATTTCTCTGAGTCTTGACTCCCCGCCCAGAATAAAATGATTTCCACACTTTTAAAAAACAAACCTCCAGTGAGCTGTAGATGTTTGGGAACAAAAACAATACATATCCCCCCCTTTTTTTTTTTCCTGATTTGACTTAATTTCCCCATCCTGGGGCGACTGCGTGTCCTAGATTAACATGTTGTGCTTTTTTGCAATATCGACTGCACGTGCTGCTCAGAAGGAACAAATCCTCCCTTGAGATTCGAGCCTTCTTGAATTAAAGTCATAATCCCTGATGTGTTCTTATGAATCCTGCTCTCTATTACAACACAAAAGTGATTTTGCCTGAAAACTTGCTGATCTCAACACCTGCTGCCTGGTAGTTTTAATGTGCCATGTTCTACACATGACAATGTAAGTCGCTTGATCTGCCTGCTACTTTAGACTGAAATATTTCAGTAATAATTGGATGGATTGCCGTGAAATGTACAGACATTCGGATGCCCAAAGGAGGAATCCTCATGTCTTTGGTAATCTCTTGACTTTTCCTCTGGTGCTACAATGAGGTTGAGAAAACATTTGAGAAATATGTAGACAATTATTGAATGGACTGCTGTGAAATTTAATTCAGACATTTGTGTTCCCCTCAGGATGAACTCTAATTACTTTGGCGATCCCTTTTTACTTTTCATGTAGTGGCAACTTCAGCTCCAGATTTAAATACAGCTCTGAAGCTGAGGGATACCTCTTATCCTTGAAGGAAAAATCACATTTATTTTTCTCCAAGAAAATGTTAGTTGTCTTATAGTTTGAGAACATGTGTGACTAGAATCAGCATGAGACTGTCCCACATCAGTCATCAGTCCAAATGATGAACTATGTTGGAAATGTTTGTTTGATAAAAACTAAAAGGCAGTGCTTGAGCAGATAAAATCAACATTAACTGTGAGTCCCAAGATGGATTTCATGGCTGTTGGGCCCCATGTTCAGAGGCATTAGATGGTTTTTCACTGCAGGACATTGGGGCAGGCACAAGGTGGTGCGAATATTAACAGGAATGGTCCTGTAACTAATTACGTTGAGACCTGAAAGAGGTTCTGTTGGGGCAGTTTTGGGATGCCCTAAGATGGCCTGCAAGTTCCTGTTAAGACCTATTAATGATCCTGAATAGGGAATACAGAGTAAGGGAAACATTTCTAGAATCAGCAACCCCTCCTACTTTGAAGCTCACTTTGTCCAATACTTCATGCTAATCTTTCTTGCGGTCCACTATTTGTAGACAGACGTCAGGGTAAATCTCTCCTACATCTCCGGTGCAAATCCATCTTTGCCCGTTTTCATCCACAAAAAATGTGCAATGTTAACATGCGAAATCGAAAAACATGCTAAATGTTACACCTGCAGTCGTCAGCATTACTAGTGTAAAGAATCATAGTTGATATGTGATCTGTAGAGAATCCTACCTACAGTTTGGCATGTTGGTGAATAGTGAATTAATTGCAAAGTTTAACCCTTATAGTGTGAAATACAGTTTCACTCACTCACCGCAGTGGTCCACTAAGGCCAATGCCCAGTTGAGGTTGAATTTCCTCATGCGCCACCTTTTCACCATGTTTTCTGAAATTCAGCCTGGTAGTTGTTGCGTAATCCTGCTGACAGAGAAACAAACAGACAAACAATTAGACAAATGGCACTGAAAAAATATCTCCTCCTCATCCGATCCGTCACTGAGAAGCCATAGTACGATCTGAACTGTGGGTTTTGTGATCCATCACACCCCTGATCAGCATATTAGCATTGTCATTGGGACTCAAAGCTCCTTTGTGTCTGAACACAGCCTCATAGAGCTGCAATGAGGCTGTAGTGTCTTTTTGTTTGCTGGGAAAAAAGCCCTTTGGAGTTCATGTTTATGTAGGAAAACAGCCTCCCTTTTACTTAACTCAAGAAAATCAAGAATACATGGACTTAATTTAACCCAATGTCATCAAAGTTTCCACTTGACTTAAGGGAGAACTAAACAGCAAGGTCCTCCTCACACTAATTAAAACCAGGTCAGAGTTTCACAGACATTCCCAGCATATGCCGGTTACCTTCACCACCCAGGAGAACGTTGCTAACATGCTGTGCCACCCTAGGAAAGTAGGCCAGGTGCTTTGGTTCAAACACACATACACACAAGTTTCACTGCTGTCCGCCGACTCCCATGTAATGCACCTGCATTAGCACCTCTGGGAGCATCAGGCAGGCGAGCAGGGTCCGACGGGCCAGTTGCCGCGGATCAAGTGAACTGGCAACTGGGATCAAATAGCATGTAATGGTAGTAGCCATCCCTGTAAAGAAGAGAGGAAAAGACACCATCCTGCCCCTCTCAGTCAGAATCAGTGACTGAAAATGAAAGGCTGGTCCTGTGTTCAGGGACAGGGCAACAGTTTTATGTCTGGGGAGGAGGGTGGAGGAGGGGCGATGCTATTTCTGCATGGCACGCCGCTGGTGATGACCAGTATGTGTGTTAGTGGGTAAGAGGAAAGGAGAAGTGAAAGGCAAGAGGAAGGAGAGAGGGAGAGAGACTGACGGACTTGACAGAGACAAACCCTAAACATGCTGAAACCACACATCTGTTGGCAAAGGTTAAAAAGCCATGAGTGAAATCATATATCGTAGGTCTTAAAACCAGGAATATGGGAGCCCGAAATAGATCTGGTGTACATTGTTGGTGCATCCTTCAGATGACTGGAGTATCAGCTTGGTACAACAATAGGTTTTCACGAGGGTATGTCTAAGGGTCAAAGAATTAATCCCTCATTTGGCTTTAAAAATGTTAGAGGTCATCATGTACAGTAGGCGAATGTACAGTAACACTAACCTCAGGGCTTGTTCATGCCATCAGGCCTGGAGTGGACTGACTGAACACTATGTGGGAAACTGTATGCTAGTTTGGTTTGGATGCCTGAAAAATCCCATTCCAATTCAGAAAGCTGCATAAAAATTAAGCTCCATGTTCTCCTCTGAGAGAACGGAACCTGTTCTGCAGGAAGGGTTTAAATAATTTACACTGACATGGTGTTAGCTGAGCAAAGTCTGGAGTCCTGCTTGTATTTAGTTGTAACTGTTGTGAAAACCCAAGAACCTACATTACTGTGAAGACTGCATTTGATTGTTTCTGCTTCAGTTATAGAGATGCTTCTGGGTTAAATGACCATTTTAAAATAAGATAATGTTGAAACAAGAAAACCAGAGAATTTGAAAAAATATACTCAAAAATAATTATTATATTAATAATGAATTATTCACAGAATTGTATGCATCATACCATTTTAGCTGTAGCCTAGTTACACCAATTAGCCACAACATTAAAACTGCCTGTTTAATATAATGTAGGGCCACCTCATGCCATCTTTGGTCATGGACACAGGACCTCAGGGGGTGTCCTGTGATCTTCTGGGTCCTCTGTGGATCGGACTTGCGCTGACTCATCCTTTAGATGCTTGATTGTTCTGGGATCTGGGGAGTTTGGAGGCCAGTTCAAGGCCTTGAGTTCTTTGTCTTGTTCCTTGAGGTGTTCCTGAGCAGTTTTTGCTGGGGGAGGCCGCTGCAGTCTGGGAATGCCATTGCCATGGGTGGGTGTGTTTGGTCTGTAAGAATGTTTAGGTAGGTGGTGTCAAAGTAACATCCACATTAATGCCATGACCCCAGGTTTCCTCAGAACATTGTACAGAAACAAGATGATGAATGTTCTTCATTTTACCTGACAGTGGTTTTAATGTTATGGCTGATTGGTCTACAAAAAACCAATGGTAAGCTTCAGACAGTGTGCTGATTGTGATATAGTGGCTCAGCGACATTACTACAAGTTTCGTGATCATCAAGTGTTACAACAGAGTTTACACAGCTGTCTTCAATATAAGTATCATGGAAGTACATGTGTAGAACTCTAAAAGGCTTTACTATTAGTTGTGAGGGCCAGACTTAAGCCTGATGTAGCTGTGGCCACACCTGCCTCTATAGTCGACTTACCTGACATAAGACATGTTAATACATGATAGTCTTGCTCTGCAACATTTTAGGCACTGATCACACAGCTCAGTACACAAACCAATGATGGCTACATTTCCTTACCACCTCAGAAAGAGGGACCTGCTCCATGCCACTACAACCCACAGACCAGACCAGCTAAAGGCGTCACCTCCTGCTTCAAATCCACATTGCCTCGACTCCACAGTGTGAACTCAGTGAGTCCACTAATTCACATTCACATGAATTTATACTGTTTACAGTTCTATATCAGCTTAGCTTCATTATGATATTTAAAAATTCTTGATGAGCAAGTGAAAATGGATTATAGGCATTTTAAAATTAGATTCATTAATGATCTAACCATGGTTTTGATGGAAATACATCTAATTTTAAAGAGATTAGTTATGATTTGAATAATTCTTGCATGCAAAATTGAACATTGCACAATTATGTAACATAATGCAGCAAAGAAAACATACCTCATACCTTCACAGCACATTGATATCTAATAGTTTCTGAACATGTGTGTTTTCCACAGAAGACCCCAGGACCGGGGGCCTACGAACCTTACTGGAAGTGTTCTGACTATGGAGGTCACAGACCCCTCATTTAGCTGCTTTTTCCACACCATTCCCTAGTGTGGACTGTATTTCCCATAATGCCAGGATCCCATTCTGTCTGCGTACAGGCTGAGTGAGCACACATGACCCTGCCTTATTTAAAAAATAAAAGTAAAAACCATGAATGTGTAAAGGAGGGAAAACCTCCAGTCTTTTATTACTTGGACCAATGTTTATCTGCATGTCAGTGAGGGATTTTGTGGTCTGCCAACGACATAATCAGCTACATTTGTTGTGCTCAAATCGCTTTAGTGACGCCGGCCAGGGAAGCAGAATGATCTTATCTGCAACAAAGGGTACTTCATTCCACTTAACTACATGTTCCCGGTATTGCTCTCTCCCTTCATCTCTCCTCTCTCCTGCTCTCGCTCCTCTCTCCCTCTTTGTTGGCAGTCAGGCTGCTTTGCCTTCCTACTATCTCTGCCCTGCGATGCACTCAGGAGGAGGAATGCTGCTCAGCCATGCGTCACATGCACATAGCTTAGTGTGGCATGCTGCACCCTCAGATAACACATTCAGCATTAGGGGCCAAGGCAGTGGCACACAATAAAACAGCTATTCTTATCGCTACCTACTCCGCATACTCGCTCTTTCTTTCGACGAAACAAACAAGCGCGGCCAATAATGTTGGGACACAGTGAGCAGCCGAGATAGGAATCACCTTCATGAGGAGCATAATGCTGCTGTATTATGTGCAACAGGGGGATAGGTACAGGAATACAAGGAAACACATGCCTGTTATTAGTATATTTCTGAGGGTTTTGCTGAGCAGGCTTGCTTCATGTTCACAGACACTAACAGCAGCAGAATTTTGTGGCTTGGCCAGTTAGACAGTCGTTGAGAGATTGGAGAGTTATACTCATCCACTCTGCACACACAGACTGTGCTATCGGATCCGAGGATTAAAGCTGCTTTATTAAGCTTTATTTTAGTATTGATTTTAGAGCATGAATAATAACGCGTCTACTAGTACAGCGAGGACTCTTCATAATGGCATTAACAAACACTATTATAGCTGCTTCACTGATAGAAAATCAGTCGCATGATGATGGAAGATGTGAACTCGGTGTTCATGAATCTATTAAGTCTCTCCTCAGTTCATCATTTATGAAGCAGCTCGCTGTGTCCGCGCGGTGACCTCGGTTTTTCAAAGCATAACTACAAACATGGCTCCTCTCATCTCTCCCTCTTTGCTGGATGGACATTAAAGCTGCATTAACCAATATTTTGATATACACAGAGGATCACATTGCTTTGCATATTGTAAAGGGTTGTGTCTCTTTGTGATGAGCCTGAGGGGAATTATCACCACACTGCATTATGCTTCAATTCTATGGAGTGTTTTTTTTTCCAGCTTTGTTTTGGTTTAATGCATTGGACTTATATATTTTGATCCTCCTCAGTTTGAATAGAAAAGCTTTTCAGAAACCTGTGTTGAAAGACAAACTGAGCAACTCGTGTATGAAAAAGCTAAAACATGTTTCTCAGGAGTTGGTGGAGACCAAAGCAGAGAGTGAATGTTGGACTCTAATTGGCTAAGTGGTCCAAAGGCTCTGGATCTGCTAGATGTGCTAACTGTTCACTCGCACACCTACTACATCCAATTAATAAAGCTGATAATATGCCGGTGTTGTGTTTGCAGCTTAATGGCCATTTAATTACTGTAATGCTCCTGTAAGAGTGCAGCTGTAGTCTACAGCAGGAGACAACCAGTGAGGAGACCACTGAAGCCATGTTTGTAGTGTTATAATTGGAAAACCTGGTGCAGTCTGTGAAAATATTGGATTTCCACAATGATTTCCCCCCAGATTATCATTCAATATTTTACCATTACAGTACAAGCACAGACAGTAAACATCTGTGAGATCACAAAAGTACCTTTGAAGGTTCAACCTGCCGCTGACAGAGAGGTTACTAATGATCATTTTTGATTTTCACAAGTTAATGTTATTGTAGGCATCTCCACTTAGCGGGTCAACACTAACCTCACAGATCCCTGGAGCTGGCTGGGATTGTGAGTTGCTGAAGAGCCCTTGAGCTGTATGAAAACAGGCATTAACATAGACTGACAGTTGAAGCTTAATGAAAGATATGTTTTCTTTTTTGAGCTAAGAAAAGACCAGAGGGGGTGTTTTGGAAACTTGGCCTTGAACTGAATCCTTTACTTGCATTGACAAGTGTTTGTTTTGGGACAATATTCAGGAAACTCGTGCAGAATATTATCACAGTACATCTACTTGGCCCACTTTAATCCCACCACTCTGATTTCCTTTAGTTGCAGACACTTAAGAGCTTGAAGAGGTTCAAGAGCCAGGCTCTTATTCCTGCTGTCATTATTCTGGAAACAAAGGAGCGCACCCGGAGATGGAGACAATCTTATTAACACGGGGCTTTGCACGCAGCCTCTGGAGGCCTGGACCTCTGGATCTACTCCTTGTGAGGGAGATGTGAACGTGTGTGTTTGTGTGTAACGAGCAGCCGTTCTGCCTGTGGTCAAGGCACCAAGCCCCCAGTAATCTTTGTCTCTCTCAACCCCTGGCGCCCTTCCTCCCTTCTCATCTCAGTGATCTCCACAGTCCAGCACTGATCTCTGACATATGCCTCATACTGACGACTTAACACCCTCCATCTCCCACAGCCTGCCTCGACCACAGGCACGGCGAGGCACCCGCTCTTCCGTTGTCAATCAAGCTCCTCCTCGTAGACACACATTGCTTCAAAGGACACGCACGCGGCCGCACAATGCAGCGAATTCACACGCACGCATGCACTTGTGAGCCTTTGCTTTTCAAATATGCACTCGCAAACTGATGCGCAAACCTGCAAACATGTGTGCGCATACACTCGTTTCTTCGGCACTCTGCGGGCCAGTAACTGGGTCATCGTGTGTGTATCCCTGAAAATTCTGTATATTTGAATCTATTTTTACATAAAATACTTTAAAATAATCATTAAGGTGTCAACAGTCACTGAATGTAAATAAAACCCACAGAGAAAATGATCAACACACAGCAATAGAGGCGACACAGCACGTACCGCACAAAATCCCACTGCAAACACATTATCCTTTTTCATCTCTGCTAGAATTTCATGTGAAGGTTGGTAGGGCGTGCGATTAAAGTGTGATTTAAGATGTGCTGGCACAGTGAATTTCGATGACTTTAAGGTCACGAGAACATCTGGTGTCAGGGCAGGTCACACAAGCAGCCCAAACACTGAGTCCACTCTCCGGGATCAGCTTAATGAGATCCGGTCATCATTCAGCAAGCAGCGCAAGCACATCAAGAGAGGGTCTGGAATAAATCTGTGTTTTTGGCAACTTACAACAAGAGGTGACCCTGCTACTCAGCTGCACTGCTGGGCCGGAGTCAAGCACGTCAAATTAGCGGCTAACTCTGGACAGCATGCTGAGAAAATGTGACACAGCTCCAGAGTGAATGAAGAAGGCAGACTGCTGGAATTTCCTAAGAATGTGAGGTTACTTAAAAATACTCCTAATCCAGCGCCGGAATGGGACAAATGCTGAGTCCCAGCTAAAGGTCTCCAAACAAACAAACCCTCCAAACAGTGCAGCCATTGTTCGTTCACTGACATTGGGTTGAACTAAAATTGAGACCTCAGATGATCCGGGCTCCGTCTACCTTCCTCCATTTAATATGAGCACCTTGAGAAACTTCAGGAGGAAGGTCAAACAAAGAGGTGGCAGGTTCAGAGGTGCTGCACCTTCGTGTCCTCTTTAAGCCCCCGGTCACATTCACTCTCATCAGCGCAGCCCACACTGAGGGTGATGACTAACCAACCTGAGGAATTCAACGGGCAGTGTGACACGCCAGGAGGGTGACCAGGTATCCTTTTAACCCCCCCTCGAGCTGCCGACAGACGCACTGGAGCAAGATTACGCTTCTATTAAATGACATTTAAAAGTTTAATCAGCTCCAATGGGCGACTGTTAGCGAACAAGGGGGGTCATTGTTTAGGTGGGTAATGGTGCTGGCACCGTCGCCGTGTGTGTGGACGTGGACCAACAGTACTGGAGGCCTATCAGTTGAGCTGGGAGTGATTGATGGAAGAGAACACGCTGCTGGCCAAAGCTGCTGTTTACTGTGGTGTTATTAGGCCTGGAGCTCGACAGTTTCAGCCTCATAAAAGAGCCTCAGAGCATGTCCAAAAAAAAAAAAAAAAGAGGCTGATGGTGGTGTGGGAACAATGTGAGAATAATTCAGCACTTTTTTTCATATCATTAAAGTGTCAACAGGGAACCAAAGTGGTGTTACTGTTGGTGCAGCTGCAGCAAAGACTCGATCGCTTCGCATTGAATCTGTTTGTTTGATCTGTACAAAAATGTGAATGTGGGGATTCTGAGGGAAGAAGAAGGTTTTGTGCCAGACTATTTCTTGGCCATGTCTGGTGATTTCCACAGCTTGACATTTTACATGTCAGTTTTTGCACACATCATGTTTTATTGTGAGCTTTGTCACCTTTCAGTACAACTCACCAGATGTAGATTGCAGATATAAGTCTGCACATTTCTCCTCCCTTTCTATGTGTTACCATTTTGTGAATTAGCCATTTTAATAACAGTGCTCGTCTCCCTGCATGCAAATGTTCCACCAAAACAATCCTCCTGTCAGTACTATTGAGCAAACACCATTGCATGCATTTAGATGCACCCATGATGATTATGATTGTGTTTAAAACATACAAACACGCCAGGTTTTTTCACCCCTATAGCAGAATAATGATGTGGTGCAGTCAGACCATTCTACACAGCACTGTAACAGCACTATAGAATGGTCTGGCTATGTGAGACGAGTTACCTTTAGACAGAGCCAGAGTACCTGTTCCCAGTCTTAGTTAAGCTGTATTGCTGATAATTTAGCGTACATGATGTGAGTGATCTATTTTTTCATCAAACTCGCTTAGAATAGTAATTTCCAAAAATGCTAAACTGTTCTTTTACCCCTACTTGAATTACACTCATGGATTTTGGATTTAATGATGCATTTGCATTTCAGCTCCATATCAATTAAGGTACATGAAATATCAAAGCCATAAACATTGGCTACAGACAGCAGCTATAATGTCTATGAAAATATTGGGAAAGAACACTGGTTAAGCATTTTTACTGTAAAATCGCTAAGCTCATGTCAGAATGTAAAGCTTTCAGAGCAGGCTTGTTTCCCACAGTATTTCTGAGAAAACATTGTATTTACCCCACACCTTGAGGCGATTCTCCCAGCACTTTGAATGCACTCTTTGTCAACATGTGAACACTGAAAGCACTGTTGCATTGAACTGAGCTGGAGCATGTTTTCTCCTCGGGGATGAACCACGTATACTGACATTTTATTTATAAATGAGATTATGGAACCACATCTGATCCTCATAACCTCCATTACACCCCTCACCCATCCATGACTCCACGGCCTTGTTTGGGCATCACAATGATGGTTTATGGTTTCCTTCTTGGAGCCTTGCACCGGCTCCACCCAGCCCGTGCCCTCCACATGCCCCTGCAGGGTTGGCATCAACACACACACACACTCAAACACACACCACTGTGACCTGAATACCAGCCCACACATGACCCTCACTCAGAGTGGTCTCTACCTTTGACTGTTATCTGTCTGCTTGATATTGATCACCATTCGATCCGACACAGCTGCCACTTATTTCATGATGTATGGAAGGTGTGTGTGTGTCCTGGGGGAACATATGTCCAATACATGGACCTGAACACTTGATACCTGTTGCTAACTACCATCCCACCCTCATATCATACGCACGCACGCACACACAGACAGTGTTTTGTTGCTCAGGTGTAGAAGTGAGAGCGTAACCAGAGCGACATGCATGGGTGCTCTGACATCACCATGACGCAGACACACAAACACACACACACAATGCAGTCTTATACATGTATGCACGTATGTAAAGGTGTGTGTGTTTGGGGTGACACTAAGTCCAGTGAATAGAGCTTCATCTGCCCGTTGTCATTCTGAAAGGCTTTGCAGCGGGCCGCTTCCTCCATTAATCTGTCTCCTTTTACCAGAGCTGTCAAGACCATGGCATGTGTGTGTGTATGTGTGTGTGCCAGTGTGTATTTAAGCATGTGTACTGTACCACACAATGCGTTCATGTGCCTCCATGTGTCAGTGTGCGTGTGTATTTGTGTATGTGTGAGCACACCATGTAATATTTCACTCCTTCCCCTCGGGGATTAGACCATTCATCTCCCGAAGCCCCTGTGTAGGTGTCTCACACAGTGCTAATGAGGAGAGGATGGAACAAGGGAGAGCTGGCGAGCAAGGAGGGAAAAAGTAAAAATAGATTTTTCGGACGGCAGAAAAGAAGGCGACAGTGATCGATAATTTCTGCGCCAGAAATCGAAGTATTGATGAATGAGGGATTTTCATGCCGGGAGCGATGGGAACGTGGGCGATTGTGGAGCTTTAAAAAAAGACAGAGAAGGTAGGGATTAGTGCTTGTAGCCCTACAGGGAGGGAAACAGTTAAGGAATAGGTTTTTTGTTTTTTTTTGTGCTGAGAGCAAAGGCAGAAACTCTTCCCATAACACAAATCAATTTACACCAGCCTGAGACATTGATTATAGCTGGCTCATACCTCGCATGGTAACAGCAGACATCAAACAGACACTGTCAAGCCTGTAAAACCACACAACGGGGGCATTATCTGCCTTTCGCTGTGTGTATGTGTGTGTAGTGGCTGTGTGTGTCTTGTCGGTGTACGTGTGTGTTGTTCAGCAGACCAGATATCTCTCCGCTTCCCCAGTTACTCAAACAAGGGGATGGCTGCTAGGCAACCAAGCCACATCACATCACATCAGGCAAGCCGGGAGAGGGCGAGAGACATAGAGAGGCAGAGAGGGAGAGAGAGAGCGAGGAGGAGGAGGGAGTTTGGAGGCAGAAAACTGTGCTGGCAGTATTACATAAGCCGGCAGCCCAGTCCCACTGCTCACATTAATGTGGTTAGGCACTCGGAAGTGATGTCCATTAGTCACAAGTGACAAGGCAGGTGAAGATGCGGCATCCAGCAGTGATTTTTAAAAGCCATTGTTATTTATAATGGAGAGCATTATGAACAGATGAGTCAAAAAAACACACACACACATATGAGCAGATGAGTCGCCTACTGTACCGTACAAACAGAACAGGGACTGATAACACTCCAGAGGGACCATTTAAAACAAACACACATGCATGAAGATACATAATGTAAAGGTATACCGTGTGAAAACACATGCACGTCCACACACATAAGGATGGCGTATGGATTGATATGTGGGACGCCTCTTTGAGAAGATATATGAGCTCTCATTTGAAGATGAGAAGGAGGGAGTGTTTCTGTGTGTGTCTGTGTGTGTGTGTGTGTACATAAAAGCTGTGTCAATCAACATGATCATCAAAAATACATCAAAGGCTAAAATAACGATCAAGTGGTGCTGCTGCTGTAACTGACAGCCTATACATTATCTACCCATCTGCAAATCCACATGGAACACAGCAATATACATTCTATGTCAAGATGTAACCAGCACATCTCTATGATTTATAATCCATCAAATTGATACCCAGTGATTCTGATTATTAAAAATATTACTCATCATTTGTCACTAACTGCTAAAGAAATGCTACTTTTGTACTATTAACTCCATAGGAGATGTACAGTGTTACAATACTTACATCAGAACATTGTTTTTCTATTCATCCCTCTTTTATCTGCAAAGATCTGAAGCCCTCTGTTACTTTATCGACACAAACAGTATTGATGTCCAGTACTGATGCTACTGTTTGATTGTAAATGTCCAATGATAAAGGCAAAGAGATGTAGTTTGTCATCATTAAATATTGATGTTAGGAATGTTCAGATATAGTATCTGAGGAACAATTAAACTGATAATTGAGAGGGTGACAGTAAATGTCACTGAGACTAGAAGCGCTGCCAGTGAAAGTGAAAAAGTCATTAGTTACATGCCTTCTTCTTGAAAATACAGTATATGTTAAGAAAAGGTTTTGAAAAACACACTTGAGTGTTTTCTTGCTGAAAGTTAGATGAGAAGATTGATCGCACTTGCACTATAAAAAATTTAGCAGTTAAGCCAAAATTATTCACAGAAATTTTGAATTTTGAATTATGGTGAATTTGTTTTGACCAAAAGGTTTGTTTAAGCTGGAAATGACATTAACAAGTTAACAGACTGCAAGAGACCAGGTTACTATTTCTAAGTTTTAAATTTTTACCAAAAAAGTAATCAATAACAAATTCATTATTTGCTACCACATCGATCAGTTCTTACAAGGGTCGCTTTTGGCTTCCCTGCATGACCTTTGAGATTTTCACGGGGTGGAATTCCTTGTACTTTTTGTTGATGCTTTGCACTGTGGCCACTGGCACTTGAAAACACCTGGATATGACTTTATAGCCTTCCCCTGTCTGTAAGGAGCAGCCACAATGTGCAGTTCTCTCTTAATGATGGACCTGGACTTCAGCCCACTGAGCTCTTTGGTTTTAACCATTAATTGCAGTTGACTTGTAGCTGGCTACAGAACTACTGCATCAGCTGTTCTCAGTTTATTACCAGAACTATAAGGAATGGTACAGATGTTGGTTGCTACAATTTCGAGGGATATGAATATTCTGGACGTGACATTTTTTAGTACAAAAAACTTCTCTACAACAATGCCCTACCGTCCTTTATGGAGTTTTTATATCATTTCTTGCCAGAAGAAAGGTATAGGTATGAATAATTTTGGGCTTAACTGCACATCCAGGAGACTGTTAGCTTAGCTTAGCTTAGCTTAGCATAAAGACTGGTAACAGGGGGAAACAGCTGGTCTGGTTCTGTCCAAAGGTAACAAAATCCATCACCAGCACCTCTAAATCTCATGAATTAATTGATTACTTCTGACTGGATAGTCCATAAGAAAACTTCAAATGTTGTGGCTTTATGGGGGGTGATATGCTAAGCTAACTGCAGGCTTTAGCTTCATGTTTAAAGGATAGATATGAGAGTGATATCAATCTTTTCATTTCCTTCTCTGCAAGAGAGCAAACTCACCTATTTCCTAAAAACAGACTATTAATTTAAAGCACATTTTCCCATTGCTTTTCACTTTCATTAGCATTTCTTCTAGAAAAAGGCCATTTCCTTAACTCTAACCCAAACCTCCACCCCACCCCAGCCCAGGCCTCTCAGATCTCCCTGGGGATGATGGTGAAGGGCCGGATGGGGCAGGAGGCCTCCAGCTCCAGGGCTGTCAAGAAGCAGTCGGGGGCCTGGCTGGAGTCCCGCGACTGCAGGGCCTCACCCAGGCCGCTCCACGCCTCATGGGAGGTGCTGTGAACCTGAACTGCATCACGCAGGACCTTCTCACCCAGGTGGACACGCCCGGTTTTCACCAGCAGACGACCCTACATGGACAGATTAATGCAGAAAAAAAAGTTCAGAATGAATATTTCTGGTCAATATTTCATTATTATCAGGCTTATTAAAGGTGGAGTCTGCAATTCTGGACAAAGGCTTTTCATATTTAGCCGGCTAAAATGTTTAGATAGCAGGTGCCAGGCTTACCAGTTTCTTTGTTCCCACTACACACTTCCCCCCCCTATTTCCAGACTGTGAAGACATATTCACTGAATTTGACAAAAAGTGTATTTGAACTGGGAGAACTGCAAACCCTACCTTTAATGCATGTTTAAATTTAGCTGAGTCAAAATATTCATAGAAAGAAAAGTCTGTTTTTTTGTGGTACAAAGTGTTTTTAGGGGAAGTCTACATGCTGACTTAAAGTAAACTGAATTTAACCTCACATCTGTAGCAGGATAAACCCTGCCCTGTGACATGCTCTAATCTTCACAATACATAATAGTGATTTAACCTCAGCGCCTTGCCCTTAATATTTTGTTTCCTCAAAGTCTAACGTTAAAATGTTTTTCAAGCCACGACAAGATCAAGTAAACAGATGGCGGCTTTCTGCAAAAAAAAATCCAAATCTTGGATTATAATGCTAGCTGTCCTGTGGACTAGTTTAGGATGACAGAAAACAAAACAACAACAACAACAACCTTTACTACACTTCACTAGAGCCGTATTTAACTGAGATTGTGCAACTGAAGGGAGAAAATCCACAAATGATGAGATTAGGAGCCACCCTCTGCAAAAAGCTGGAGCAGTCTGTTAGGAGTCAGGCACACACATGCTAACATACACACCCACACACACAAGAGTGATGAAAGCCGATGATGTGTTTAAGGTCAGAGAAAAGACTGCTGGAAGGAATCCTTTAGGCAGATGTGCACTTTACATTACTGATGATTTAAGCAGCACACCTGTTTTTTCTACCTTCAGGCAAACTGCCTCTAGTTTTACTGGTTTCACCTAGAGAAATGTAAATAAAGTATTACACTGAACTTACTGCGGCTTGAATTTTGCTGAGACAGCTAATCTATCACACTGCACTCTCCTTTTTTTGTCTTTATAATAACCAACAGACCCTACAGATATAAAACCCAAGTTATAATAAAATACACAGGTGGGCGACGACTTAAAGGAATAACTTGAACCCTTGACCCCTACAGTAACAGGATCTGGTGGTTCTGCTATGCTGTCGGGGGCATTTTGCTGACATGATTTGGGGTGCATTTGTCCATTTACAGAGTTCAGAGTAGTGTTCCAGAGACTTGGAGAAACAATTTCAAAACAAACTGAAGCTGTTCTGGTGGCCTGAACGCCATACTTAGACACTTTATGTTGGTCTTTCCTTCAACTTGTAAGGTAGGTCTTTACGTCTCCAATCATCTATGCTGGTGGCAAACAGTGGATGAACACCACCTAACAAAAGTAATTACATTACTTTACTAATTACAAGTTCAAAAATCTTCACAGCTCCTTCAAAGGTGACCCTCAAAAAATGCAAATCATTTACATCTACATGTGACCAATTCTGTATGTAAAAATTACAGAGAACTGAAAAAGAAACCTAATGGTTTAAAGCTTTAACTTTATTTACTAACCAACCCCTAGCTTAACAATACCCCTGGTGACTGGACGCTACATTCTAGAAGTACTTTTCTATTAGTGAAGAGACAAGTAGTCTTGCTAAGCCAGACCTGTCTCCACAGTGATGGGGATTGGTCTGATTGCCCCTCAATATCAATCTGCTTTATGGGGGGGAAAACAAAAGGGACACTGCCCAGGATGTAGCAGTCTCCAAATCGTCAGCAAAACTGCCGACGTGCCGAAGGGGATTTCAAAAGCAGTTAGATGCAGATAGTGGACAGAGCACAGAAAACTGCTCGAAATGCGTGCTGGGAAAAGCAAGATTATACCCTTAGTCTACATCTAGTGAGTCAGACTAAACCACAGGGTCTACAAAACCTCCACCTCTGAACTGAACCAGGTAATTCCTTAATGTAACCTGTGCCAACGTTAGCAAAAACGCATCAGGTAAAAAAAACAACTTGGTTTTACCAGGAAGCACATTTCTCCTCTTTGGTAGAGGTTAGCTGCCTACATGCTGTCTTTATACTGAAAGCACAAACTCGTACTAAGCCTCCATCAAATTCACTTTGCTGTCACGTATCACTCAGAAGGATGTTACTGACCAACACTGACCACTGCTTTCTAAACCCCTGCAAATTTTATTGTCTTACATACTGAACATGTCCTGCAAATTCCACATTTGGTACCAAGTTTGCCCAAACATTCAAAAACATTAGTATGTTCAGTTACAGAAAAGTGCTCATTTGCAGTGGCGTGCTGGGCGACTACTGCCCAAGGCTCTGCCATGCAGAGAGGTGAGTATGCATGCAAGCTCTACACTCACTGGTTCAACAGTGTATGAATGTACTGTGTGTGTGTGTGGCAGAAAAAGCCAAGGGAGACAGGGACAACAAGAGGCATGTAACTGGCATTTCATGTAAACTGTATGGATGTATAAACTGAATAAATGTTTGTTTGGGCTCATGTCAGGGTGTGTGTATAAAAACAGAATATATGTGAGAAGAGAAGAATGTTATGGATGATATCTGTTGTCACCATGTTAAAGGTCATGTGTGTGTGTGTGTGTGTGTGTGTGCGTTCTGTCGCTTCGGAGCTCAGCTCAGTTGGGGTGTGTTTGAGAGTCCAATAGAAAAGGGCGTCACGCAACTGACCAACAGCATGGAGTCAAATCTGTCTCACACACAAACATACTCTACAGGCACACACACACATAAACAAGCTACAGTGTCACATGCACACTCAAGGTGACAACAGGCAGCCACTCTTGCACAATATTATCCCCTCCCTTACTTTGACTATCTGTTACGCACACACGCGCACGCACACACACTCACACACACACTCACACACAGAGCTGGCCTGAGGTCAGACAGACGAGTCTTGTTATGCAGTCTCTGCTCACAAGCTCCAGATTAATTGGGCTGAAATTCACATAGCTGTCTAGGGGCTCTGATGCAACTTTCAATAAGAGCACACACATACACACACCCTCTCCCTTCCTTCTTTCCTCTGTTCTCCTTTTCCTCACTGCTGCTGTGAGGAAAACACAGAGGAACAACAAAACTCTTGGGTGCAGAGAAAACCTGTCACAGGATGTACACACAGCTTTGCAAGCTTATGTGTGTGTCTATATGAGGGTGTGTACGCTTGCTCAAGTGTGTGTGGGTGTACACTCAAGGTGTATGATGTATTCCTTGCTGCCGGTTTGACCACTGGCTTCCACATTTTGCTGTCTGTGCTCTTGTCTCCAGCCTCATAGAGGTTACATTGTTCCAACAGTTCTGGCATAAACACAGTCGGCTACTGGACCAACACACACACCAACTCTCACACCCTTCCATCTGTACCTCATGTCAGTTATGCTGGTAACCATGGAAAGGTTGATGCGTCTAGGTCAGCAGCTCAATCAAATAAACACGACTGTATATACTATATAAACACAGGCACACAGCACACACACACTAGAAAATGCTGGCTGGCAGTAAAACCATCTAACAAATGTTTAAACATTTTAGGAAATAAGCATTTATTTTATTTCTAAGAGTAATATAAGAGGATCAATGTCCATGTTATATTTGTGCATTAAATACAGAGTCAGATAAGGGATGTGGTCAGCCTAACATAGCAGGGGGAAACAGCTAAGCTGGCTCTGCTCAAAGTGAAAAAAGACGCCTACCAACCTCTAAAGCTGTCTAATTTACATGGTTTATCTTGTTTGTTTAATCTGTACATGAGCAGAGATGTAAAAATGACAATTTGTGATTGAGGGCATTCATGTTTTGAAGCTGTTTCTTAGCAAACTGTTCATCCGTCTGCCCAGGCTACTCCTCTGCAGCGTCTGGCTGTATCGTGGATGACCAGTTCTAATCAGTATCTCAGGTTTTGGTTTTCATCTCTAAAAGATGGTATCAAACCTGACAACATTACGACCCAGTCATAACACCATTTAAACCTTTGATGCAGGAAAATAAATGCATTCCAATGGAATTGCTGCAATTAGTGAATTTGCTTGCAGGGTTGAAGCAGAAAGTCAAGTTCAACTTTGCTTAAGTTTGATTTGCAAATCTGCAGTGTTGGCCTATTGTGAACTGTCTCTACAGTGCTGATCTTAGAAACAGAGTGCTGGAGAGTCCAAGACAACTATATGCCCCAGTTCCCTAATGTTTAGAGTGCAGGCAACATAACTACACATCCATGAAACAAACAGCCAGGTCAGATGGTACCAGAGCTTAAGCTTGGTAACTGACAGCAGTTCAGGGGTGGAGCTAAGGGGGGCCTCATCATATAGATGCATTTTTAAAACCAAACCACCCCATTCAACCCCCTAGAACTAAGTTTTTATATATCTATATTTGTAATGTATATATGTGTATATTTGTACAGACTCTTAAAAACTGTAGGGATGAAATCTACTTTGAAGAGATCTGGAAACAAGTGGTACAAACTGCTGAACAATGCGAGATTGAACTAGAACCTGCAGCCAAAAGAAAGATAGAAAAAGCTGGATGGACACAGTGTGATGCCTCAACTAGGTGGGTGTCCTAACATTTTTCAGATTAGAGTCTTATGTAAACTTATCTTGTGTAATTTAAAATGATTATCTTTTGAAATGTATCAACAACTGGAAAAGCAGAACTTTAGTAACTGTTCCAGATTTACAATCAATTGATGGTTACAAAAAAAAAACATATCATTATCTCCAATTTCGTCGTATAATACCATGTTGCACAATGACAATAAAGAGCTATTCTATTCTATAATTATAAGCAAATGCATAAGCAAATGATAAGAGCTAGCAGTTAGCATGTTTCCCTCTTTGATGACACTCTGCCTTGAATGAAATAATGCTGATTCCTGAGAACAAAACAGAGAGTGAAGGGATCAAGCTCAAGGAGCTGTTAATACTGATTAGTACAAGCATGTCCTGGCTTACAATGGCGTTAGTGGTTACTTGCCAGCTGCAATAGTTCACCAGCAAGCCTGTGAGTAGATACTCACTAAGCTTCTAAAGCTACACATTCCATTACTGTGCCACTTTCTGTGGTGACTAGGCCGCTATTGTGACAAGATTTTGTAAAGCAGTTTGTTCAGACTTACTGCACTTATCGGTTTCAAAAGATGGTCCAGCATTTAACTTCAGCAACCTGATAGTTTTACTTTTTTACATTTCTGTGTAATGAGGAACCTTGATGTTAGTCAGCTTTAGAGGTTTTGCTAAGTGTTTTTTCTTGCCTTTTGGACAGAGTCAGGTTAGCCATTGCTGCCTGCCACCAGTCTTTCATGCCTTTCTTGTCATCCCAACCACACACACACAAGGTACATAGTGACAGACCAATACAAGAGAGGACATACGACGGGACAGAATACATATGTCATTAAGACAGAACATGTATCATAATAGAAGCAGACATCACTGCATGCATAAAAAGTAAGTGAGCAAAGTAGTGCCACATAAATAAGTAACAATATATTTATAAACTATTTATTTAAGTGCTCCCTGTAATGTATAAGAGTGAAAAAGATACGAAAAAGTTCCAAGCTAAATGCTAAAAAATGTATCATAAGAGAACCAGACATCAGTGCATGTAAAATAGTGAATGATCAAGGTGGCTGTCTGCTATAGTAATGCATTTAGCTAAGAACTATTGTTCAGAGTCCTGTGTTAGTAGCTAGAAATACTTTAAAAAGTCTAAACTATATGCTGTATAAGGGGAAGCTAAGCTAGGCTAACCACATCCAGTTTGGTATTTAATGCAGACAGTAGATGTTAAAGAAAGCAAGTGCACTTCATCCATAATAGTGAGCTGTCCCCTTAAGTTGGGGACCAAATAGATTTAGAGAAAGATAGACGAGACAGACTTTGAGGGAATATGAAAAAGATTTTCAATCAGTACGAGAACAGAAAATCAGACATGGGTCATCCACTAATCACAGATATGGCATGTTGATCCCTAGCCCCCTTCTGTCCACATGTCAAAGTGTCTGTGGGAAAAACCCTGAAACCTAAATTGCTTCTGATGTTTTTGATTGTAGCTCGTTGTCATTCGTGTGTCTATGAGTTGTGAAGCACGTTGGATGAAAGTTTGAAATAAGTGCAGCCATGAAAACATGACTGAGGGAGAAGAAAGAGGGGACTGATTGGAAAGGACGTGAGCGGACAAATTCAAGATCATTTCGACTGCCACTGAATGTTTCTGGCATGACGCTGATAAAACTGGTATCTAATGGTTTTTCTTTAATTACTTCCAGCCATCTGTCTCCAGTTATACCTCAGCTGATCCCATCGAGCTTGGCAGCGCAGGTTCGTTTCTTGTCGTGCCATTTAAGCACAACCAAAGTGAGCTGAGCCAAAGTGAGCGAGTGGGCAGTGGTGTTTTCATCCATCTTTGGAGCCAAAATTTAAGCAAACTTTTGAAACGGTGCAAACAATACACAACATTTAATTAAGTGTATTTCCATCAGCTAGATTGAAGAGAATGAAAAAAATAATGCTTCCTGAATGTCACAAAGGAACACACCCAACAGAGATTTGATTAAGGAATTGATTAGCATTGGGGAAATGAGTTTTTGTTCTTTAGTGTCAGCTTATATTATTCATATTTCAAACAGTGCGGAGACAAAAAGAGTACTTTGCAATAGTCTAACGTACCAGCTATAGCTGAGCTGAGCCAGAGATGTATTTACAGGAATAATAATTACTGGATAACTTCTTTATTACTCAAAACTTTTCCTGCCTCAAGTGAGCATTAAAACTTTTCAACACATCATGGTCTGCATATAAATACTAGGATGCAATCCAGCTTAAGTATGAAGCCACAGACGGATTAAAAGCTATGGGCTTTCAGCTATCGGGAGTCTGGACATGGCTCCAAACTAGACTATCCAGATACTGAGCAGACTGAGGGTTACATACTTAAATGGCATAAACACAAATTCAGTTTGTCATAAAATGATCATATGGATCATTTCCCTGTAAAAACAGCACAGAAATCAACGTCTTCTAGACAGTGGAGAGACAGCTGAACTCTAAATTTAGACTTGCAATCTGCTGTTGCTGCCTACAGAGCTGAAGAGCTGTGGCTGACCAGACAAACCAGGAAATACGAATAATGTTATGAAAGGTTTAGTTTAGGCACAAGTTAAGAAGTGTTTCTGTAGTTTTAGTCATGGAAGGGTTAATTGTGTGTGTTTGTGTTGCATGGTTCAGGTCCATAATAATGCAATTTGACAGCCGGAGGGCTTGTTATGTCACCCAATAACCATCTGTTGAACCCCTGTTTGCTTACATCTATTACATACTTACATGCAGTGTAACCCAGTGGCCTAATGCCCTGCCACTGAACCAAGAGGAGAGCTTTTACCTGAACTTTTAATCCCATCTGCGGTTTAGTCTGGGCAGACAGGGAGATGAGGTGAGCTGTGTCTGCTGTGTTTACCGCTGTCATGTTGGCTTGAATGCTCCTTTCTTACTAACCCCATAATAAACATTTTTTAAAGGTTTCTCATGGTAATACTTCAAAATTATGGAAACTATACTGATTTGCTTTCTTACACAGATTTAGATGAGAGCATTGATACCACTCTTATGGCCACAGCCATAATCTGATTAGCCTAACTTAGCGTCAAGACTGGAAATGAGGAAATAGTTCATCCAACACCACATACGTTCATAAGAGAACTTTTTAAAATGTATTTTTTGGGAGAGAGTTTTTCCATTTATATTGATAGAGAGAGACAGAGTGAAAGTGGGGGTAGAGAGGAGAGTGACATGGAGCAAATGGTCTTGAGCCAGACTCGAAATCATGACCGCTGCTAAGGGATGAGCCCATGTGGTATCGCCTTAACTCAGTGAGCTAAACGGCCCTAATTAGAGAACTTTAGAGTTGGTAGACATGTTGAGCGGGACAGAGTAAGGTCTTTATGCAAAGCTAAGCTAACTACATTCTCACCGTAGCTTTATATTCAGTGTATACTATAAGCTAGTGCCTGTTCAAAACACACCTGTTTGGGATGGGCAGCATGAGTGACCGATTGGAGTCTTTTGTCGCAGAAAGAATGGGGTGTGTCAGCAAATACACAGCTGAATTGGGACAACAACATTCGTCTGCCATGATTCAACATTGGCCTGGGACACTCGATACCATACACCTGCCGACTGGGAAGCAGATAGGGTGAATGTCAAGCAAAGCAAAGAACTAACACACATACAGACAGAAACTCTGTCCTTTATAGTTATACACATGAGAGTGGTATCAGTCTTCTTATCTAGCTCTCGGCAAGAAAGGGAAAAAGCAACTGCCTGACAGTGTCAAATATATTCAGTTTATGTCTTGTTCTCGCTTCATGGACATGGATATTTTATCTATATAGGTGTTTAGTGCATTTAGATACATTCTCTAACTTCCTGAACTTTTACCAATATATTTTGTTTTTGGCAGCGTGGCACTATATTTGACTTCAGCCTGGTATGCACTTGGATAGAATGAGTGCATAGCAAATAAGAAGTGTATTTTTTTGCACCTATGTATGTGTGTGTATGTGTGTGCGTGCATGTGTGTGTGTGTGTGTATGTGTGTGAACGTTTGAGAAAAAACAGTGCAGCTACAATTGATTTCTTCAAGTACATTAACGCCTTTCTACAGATTATATCACGTACATAAATATATAACAGAATAAAAG